>LPNX010881390.1:0-12069 GCA_001517045.1 Pseudotsuga menziesii | reverse complement strand
CAGGTTTTTAAATATTATGTTGGTTTTGGTTATGGAGATGAGGAAATTTCATGTTCTTAGGCATAGGGAATAATTTGAGTGGAATTCTTCCGCGCTAAACGGTTGCAGGTATACCACTATGCCGCATTTAATGAAAATTGCATATTAAAATTTCTCGTTGCACACGATAAGATTGTATTGGATGAAGAAAACATATAGGTGAATGTTCTCATTGTTAGGATAATGTTTTATGTTTAAGAACTGTCATTTTTAATTTCGGGTCTCTAAATGTGAATGTAGAGAACATGCCCATGCGTCAATCATCAGCAATTTGGCTCTCAAAAGTCTACGGAAGTCTATTAAATTATTGTTAGTTTTTTTGGGAAAGAAATAATTTCAGTATTTTTAACATTGCATACATGTCTTTTATATTATTTATTGTATTTAAAAAAATATAATTAATAAGGGTTTCATTACTTCTAACAAAATTAAAATTATCATATTTAAACCCAATAATTTTTCATAGTCTGAAGGCAATTTATATATAATGATAACATCATGCATATTAAATTCTGAAAACAAAACAGTTGAAATTTTATCACTAAAAAAATGATAAAGTTTTATATTTAATTTGTAATTAGATTAAAAGACCTTGACAACTAAAACTCTTCAAGAAATTTGTTGTGCTACCCCTTAACATGTGGCACTGTGTATGTTTCATATTGTTATCAGAATGGAAGGGAGATCCTCCTACCATGATCTTAAAAAACTAGTTTAATTCATTGTCTATGTGAATATCTTCACCCTCTCATTTGCAACATCAAAAGGTTATGAACAAAAACATATAATTGATCAATTATAGATAACAATAATAAAACGACACATGAACAGTAAACGTGTTAAAATAAAAAACGTACTCATCGCTCTTTTCTGGCAATATGACATGGTGATTATGAAAAATATGTTTTACAAAGGGTCATTCCCCAGTAGAAAACATTGATCCCTATCCAACACATCTCATTAAAAGAATGGATGTAGTCATAGAAACTATTTATTCTCTTTGTTGTTCTCGTAGACTCAAGATATTTCTATACGATTAAAAATAAATCCGCCACAACCGCAACCCAAGAGGGATTCATTTACACATAAAGAAGAACTCACTAGAGATACCCAAATTAGGTGATACAAGAAGCTATATTTCCAATTGATATTCCATAAGTGTGGTAAATTCTTAGATGATTTGGGCCGATGGGAAATTAGAGAAAAAACAACGAGGGATTGTTCTTCCATGCACGAAACCTCAATAATAGTAGAACTTTGATCATGCTTGGAGTTTATATGGATTTGATTTCAAATTTATCGCACTCAAGGGGGTCATTTTGGTACAGTATCATCTTTCCTCTTCTAGAATTTCTGTAATACCCCCATGACTTTACTTTTATTTTTCATGTTTTGAAAAATTATTATTTTTATTATGTAATGAGTTATAAAACTCAAAGACTGAAATAACGTTTGCACAAACAAACATTTTATTTATTTATTAATAAAGAAAATGACACTTGGAGAACTCAACTACATGAGGGGACACCAACCATGGCACCAAAGAACATGTGTAAGCAAGCTAAACTGATTGATACCAATCAAATCCAATCCAAAACTCAACAACCAGACAAGATCCTAAATCATAGGGATTTAGAGATCTGATTGGAGATTTGATTGGGATGGCATAAGACCTGGGCAAAAGCTATATGTAGGAGTGCACTGGAATAGCACGGGACGCCGTGTTGTGCATGGAGAAACCTTGCTGTGAATGCATGTGTTGAGTGTTTCTCCCATTTCATCAGTCCATCACTTAGCTTGTTACGGACTCTGAGAGAGAGAGTGCCGCGTGGAAGCTTTCTTGTTGTAGCTTGTTACGGACTCTGAGGATTGAGTGCCGCGAGGAAGTTACTTGTTGTTCTGGTGCATGGTTGGTGATCCAGCTCGGGGGTGGAGCGGAGAAAACCGTTGAGTTGCTGCCTCCTATGGTTGGGAGGAGTTGATTCTCCTAGTGTGTTTCCCCTGGATTCAAGTAAGTAGATCTGATTTAGTTTATCATATATTTTGGCTTGACTTACGGTTATTTGCATGATCAATAAAATATCTTGACAGTCAAAACAAACACCTTGTTTCTGTTTCTTTGATTAATTAGAAATTTTTGATGTATTGTCCATGGGGATGTTTCATATGGTATCAGAGCCGACGTTCGAACACTGGACCTCAAGGGCCCTTCACAGGTGTTCCAAATCTATGTTCCGAATCTATGAGATTTGTCACGATAAAGAATTACTGAACTAAACAAACTCTGCACATGATTCCTTGTCTGTCATTTACATTTGTTTGACTGTGTTTTAACTCTGTGTGACTGCGATTCACATCTGTATCTCTGCATACGTGTTTAACTACGTCATACACTAGTTTGATTGTGATTTTACATTTTGGGAGAATCAAAGTTTTGGCTGAAGATAGGGACGACGGATTTCCTTGGGAGAATTTCTGGGCGTAAGTACAACAGTTAACTACTTTAAGATCTATGCGATAGGGCTTTAGAAACCTCTGCGATGAATGAATGTTTAGCTCCCCGTGGGCGACCTTAAAGATCTGGAAACGTTTGATCTATGTGAGTATGTTTTCTTTTACTATATTTTACAGATGTAGTAATGTATGCTTTTACGTTGTAGCAAGTATTGTGTCAAAAACCCTGCCAAACATTTCTCAAAAGGTCTACGACTGATCCATGATCTTAAGAGTACATATAAGATTTCAGAAACTTCTGCTATTGATCTACGATCTGATCCTAAAACAGCCGTTCTCCGTGGATGAAGGTTTAACACGATCTGTAACCGAAATCTCAACATTTAAGTTGTTGTTTGAAACTAGTGGTCCTTGACATTGTCACCAATGAATGCCTCACAACTTAACACTTAGTTATGGTAACAACCTTTTACTAATTATATTACAGATCGAATCGCATCAAATATTTCCCCTACTCTTTATAGGGCGGTGTCGAGAGATTATAGACGCATTATAACTGCCACAGATAGATGCCCTTAGATTTTTACTTTTTTAGATTTGATGATCTTAAAACCGCCTTACTCCATGGATGAAGGTTTGAGTGCGCCTCATATTTGGGGAATTTCATTTGTCTGGGTTTGATTTTAGATCTGGCTGCTTTCCTTCCAGTCTCTGCGATTTGATTTAGAATTCAATTAACTTAGTATTTTTATAAATAGTTCCAGCTTTGCGTTTGAGTTCAAAGGAGATTCTTAAGGTTTGTTTCCAGATTTCCTTTTCGTCCTTGACTATTTCTTTGTGTACGAAAGAATTTAAGGAATCTTGTCATTCGATATATAGAAAAGGATTATATAAGTGTAAACCTGTACCTCTGCGGCGGTTTGATTTCACAAAGCAGAATGGAAACGGCAATGTGGAATACCTGGATATGTAGCTTGTAATGAGGCTCGACCACTCGAGTAATTATCTTTAATTGTGTTATATTACCTCAAACCCCGTCGAGAAGGAAGGCATCGTCGTGAAAGGAGAGTCTGTCCATTCTAGTTTTTATTATTGCAAACTTTAACAGAATTCAGAAGGAGGCCTTATGGGGGCGATCTGGTCGTGTTCGGTTTTCTTGTGGAAGAGTGTATCCTTTACATTAAGTTTGTAACCCGAATGCACCAGGTATCGTTAGAAGTAGAGTTTACTTTGTGCAGTTCATATTGTTTAAAGAAGCCGATGTAGATCGTGGACTTCTTTTATGGCAAGTTTTTCAATGCCTCTCTATGCGCGAGTGTTTTATGCCTCCTGACTTTTAATGAGCTTACCTTGTTACAGAGCAGCTAAACCTTAGAGCAAACTGAGTTTGGTACTATACATATAGATCTGGAATTTCTACCTCATGGCCAGCGATTTGTATGAATCTGGGAAATGATATTTGAATTTTAAAGTTTCCATTCCAGCGATTTGAGATCTGAACTTTACATTGCTAAGCGTATGTGTTTTTAGTTTGTGCATGCATCTCCTTTAAAATTGTTGGATATGGACAATTGTTTGTTGACTTCTTTATTTAGAAAACGTTTCAGATCTGCAAATGTATACCTACGTGTGATTCCCTTCCACACCCTTGGCTTCCTACGTTTGTTTATTTGAAAATGAGTTTAACTTTCAAATCTCATCTCAAGATCCTGCGATTTCTTTATCTGTGTGGATCTATTTTCAAACGCTGCGTTTTTCCTTGAGTATGGATTCATTTTAGAAGCCTATGGTTTCTTTATCGCTTGGATCTCTTTCCAAGATGTTGTGATTTCACTCCATAAACTTAAATGTTAGAATCTGAACTTATTCGGTTGTCCCAATCCTGCAATGTCTTATCATAAATGGTAATATTTGGGTTATAAAGCTTATAATCAGTATGGGCAATTTTTTTTTCCAATCCGTGACTCTTTTTTTTTTATGAATTCTGAACATAATTTTAGTATCCATTTTCAAGATTTAACCTGAGCACAATATTTTCATTACTGTGTGTATCTATATGCCCGCGACTCCATTAATGTGTGGATCATCATTCCATATTTGAGATTTCTTTATTTGTGTGAATCTATTCACAAAATCGTTGTCGGTTTAAGAACCAGATCCCTTTAAATCTCTGTGTGTAACCTCCACGGTTTGATTATGAAATCGTTGTATCTCTGTGTTGTGGAGACAAAACCGTTGATTGTCTTGTGCATGTGTTTTTGGATGATGATCTTAACTGCAAAGCTATTATATTCTTGTGCCTGCGATCTACAGTTGTATATCATTTCTTTTAGTCTATGATACCAAGTTGTGGAACGTAGATTGTGTTTTGTTTGTGTTTTGAACTGTAAACAATTTTCATTGTGTGGATCAAAGCAATCTCCAAGAAAGACGTGAGATGTGTGACTGGGGTGTATGCATTGTGGTCTCTGTTAAAATTGGTTTGATCCTTGACTGCGTAATGAATTCTTGCATTGGACCTTTTGGAATTGATCCCTCATAGAGTTTGACTGACAGTTTACAACATTTTAAACCGTAAGTTTAATGCCGGAACCGTGATGATATCGCAGAGGTTGACTGTCAGCTACTTTTTAATTTTTGTTTTGTTTGAACCCTTTTCTTTGGAATTTTATGATGGAACTCGAATTTTATAAAGAATTGAAAGTTATGTCTTGAATGGATTGCCAGCGTTTTGGTTTGATTTGAGATATGATTACGTTGGCTGTATTTGGCTTAATAGATATCTTATTTTACTTTGCCAACATTGTCATTTAGTTATGAATTGGGAATTTGATTTCCAGTGTTTTGGTTAGATTTGGAATCTGATTACTTTGGCTACGTTTGGCTTGAAAAAGATACGATTTACTTTTCCAATGTTGTCATTTATTTATGACATGGGAATTTGTTTTATATTGCTAGCATTTTGGTTGATTGAGATCTCATTACTTTGGCTGTGTTTGGATTGATATAGATCCGATTTACTTTGCCAACGTTGCGTTTATTTATGAAATGGGAATTTGATTTTTATAGCCTGCATTTTGGTATTTTTTTTTCTGAAGACTTTATTTTGAGGTCTCATAACCAACGACTTGGTATTTTCTTTAGATCTGAAAATCGTTTTTTTTTCTTAACCAACTATTTTGTATTCTCTTATGATCCATACGTTTTGGCCGTGTATGTGAATATATTATTATAACATAAATCCAAGTTTATATATATATTAAAATATAAACATAAGATGAGGCCGTTAAATTTTAAAGGTATGGTAACCATTGGGAATATAAAGTTTTTGTTTGATTTCTTTTAAAAGTTAAGAGTTCCATATGGAGTATGGTTTTTATAAAGGAGAAAAACTTTAAGAAAGTGTAATGTGTTATTTTCTATGATTTTAGTTAACAAAGATCTTTGAAAATTAAGTTATCAATGATTAAGAGAGTGTTACATGTTTTAGAAAGTGAATGTTATGTAGATAGAGTAGAATTTCAGTCTTTATTTGGATGTTTTTATTATTATTGAAAATGTTAGTAGTTGGGTACATTACATTGTGGTATATATAATTGGTTTTATAGAAATTATTTATGTTAAGTAACATCAGTGTAGGGTTGGAACGTTAAGTGAACTTGGAAAATCAAGGTATCTAGCAGTTAGTTTTTTTTTATTTGGTGTTACATGGTTCAATATATATGAATCCATAGATAATCAAACCTTTACCTTTTTTAGCGACCTGTTAAGTAGAAAAGCAGATACTTTTGGGTCAAATCATGAAAGCCATTTTGCTGAGTTGTATTTTAATACATACGTCTATCTCTTTTTATGTTCATATAGATAAAGTAAAGTGTTAGTTTTTCTTTTATTATATGTGTGCCTTGAAACGAATGTGTAAATGAAATTAAAAGACACGTATCCTTCATTTTGAGGTTAATACATACGTCTATCTCTTTTTATGTTCATATAGATAAAGTAAAGTGTTAGTTTTTCTTTTATTATATGTGTGCCTTGAAACGAATGTGTAAATGAAATTAAAAGACACGTATCCTTCATTTTGAGGTTTTATATTTTTAAAGTTTTGTAATATGGAAATTTGAGATGGACAATTTATACCAAGGAAGGGGTTATATAAGGAATGAGATTATACAAGTATTCTTAATTTCAAGAGTTTTTAGAAGAATTTATAAACATCTTTTGGATGAGAGTTGCTGATGGTTTATATTATTCAATATATATATTTTTGGATATTTTATCTAAAGGCAGATTTCTTATTTATGATGAAAGAAAATAATTTTCTTTGAAATGATTTATAATTATCTGAAAATATAATTGAAATAGATTAAATTTTTAATTAATTTTGTTTAGAAGATCCTTTTTTTATCTATTATGTACTTGACATTATATAACTTCATAAGTTAATACTATGGGGTTGTTACATAGTTGATTGTAATGAGGTGAATATTATTTTATGTCATACTAACAATTGATCTATGTTGTCTTGATCCACATTTATAGATTCTAGTAGATAATAGTATGTTGTGGATATAAGCATATGAGTCTATATTGATTTATGCTTAAATGCACATCTAGTACACCTGTAGTCATTTGTAAGTAGCAGTGGTGTTATATTAAGATTGATAGTCAAAGTTAATCACGTAAATTGATAAAATCACATACATTAATTGCGAGAAATGCAAATATGATATAAAGGTAGTTTATATGTAAATATATTTTACTATGAGTATACATGGGTTATTCACTTTGATTGTAGTGACGGAGTCACTAGGAAAGGTAGGAGATCCATGGTAAGGAAGCATTTGGTATCCTTACTTTTTCTTTATGACGGTTATGAGTTGACTAGCCAACTCTAATTTAATGTCTTGATCCCTTAAGTAGTCATATAACATTATATGGGTGTAAGGCTCAATGTTACTTTCAATCATACCCATTTTAGGGTTGGGATGAATAGCTAAGGTAAAGATGAAATGTTTTGGTGTTAACTATTTATCCTTTATAAATAAATATAAATGATGAAATAAAAAGGAAGTGTCATTACAATGCTTTAGTCAAATATAACCATTGTAATTGATAGTGAAAGGGTAGTATTGAATTCGTACGTGTTTAATGGTCATCATGAATAGGCAACAAAGATTTTTGTTACAATGGATGAATCTATATTTTATAGAATATCATTGACATTTTAAAATGGAGGATGATCGTTGTATTTTATAAATCAAAGGATTCTATTATGGAAGATTAAAAATATTTTAGATTAGGTAACATAAATTCATCAACACAGTTTCAGTTTACAAGTCCAATTCAAAAGAATTGCATAAAAGAACTAGGTATGAGGTTAATACCAATTTGACCTAATGAACTCTCATACGAACATGTACGTTCTTTGCTATGTGAAGCATTGACTGTTTGAATGCAAAATTTTGTGTTTATTTTCTGTGTACATAAATAGAAATGCTTAAATAAATGCATGAAGAGTAGAGTTGTGAAGATAGAGAATATGATATTTTTTATTTTTACCTCCCAATATATAAGAGATAAATGTGGTAAGAACTAGTGAAGTTTTATAACCTGTAATTGGAACGAACACTGTAATAATGCTTAACTAAGTTGTAGTTGGAACCTATAATGTTATGAAGAAGACATAGTAAGCATGTTTCGAATATTAGCAAGATGTCGATATCTGCTTGGGTTGATATGTAAAATGTTTAGACTCTTAAGATAATGATTGACATGTTTATCTTCTTGTATGTGGAAGAGGAAAAAGTATGTATGCATTGAAGCATTGCTTAATCCCACTACACTATAAAGATTGTCAAGGGAGTGCAACCAAATTTAAAAGTTGCCCAGGATCAGCAAAAAAGGCTACATGGATTTAAAACGAACTCCAAGGGAGGTCAACGTTTGGTGATCACGTATATCTAAAGGTAAAGTTGAAGAAGAGTTCCTTGAGTTTGGGAAGGTGTTCCAAACTGGCGACAAGGTATTGTGGATCTTTTGGAAGTGTTAGCTAAGATAGGGCCGGTAGCCTATCAACTTGCACTTTCATCTAATATAAAAGTACACGATGTATTTCATGTTTCATTGTTAAAAATATATATACATGATACTACTCATATAATTGACTGGGATGTGATTCAGGTAGAACCCAAGGGCAAGTTGCAGACCGAACCTTTTCGCATTCTAGATAGGAAGGAACGTATGCTTCATAATCGAGCCATCGTTCAAATAAAAGTGCAATGGAATCACTTCAGCCCTGAAGAGGAAACTTGGGAAATGGAGGATAAAATGCGGGAAGCATATCCCTCCATGTTCCAGAATGAGCAAGGGAGCTCAGAATAAAAAGAACACCGAGGACGCTGTTAAAAATAAGGGGGGGAGAAATGTAATACCCCCATGACTTTACTTTTATTTTTCATGTTTTGAAAAATTATTATTTTTATTATGTAATGAGTTATAAAACTCAAAGACTGAAATAACGTTTGCACAAACAAACATTTTATTTATTTATTAATAAAGAAAATGACACTTGGAGAACTCAACTACATGAGGGGACACCAACCATGGCACCAAATAACATGTGTAAGCAAGCTAGACTGATTGATACCAATCAAATCCAATCCAAAACTCAACAACCAGACAAGATCCTAAATCATAGGGATTTAGAGATCTGATTGGAGATTTGATTGGGATGGCATAAGACCTGGGCAAAAGCTATATGTAGGAGTGCACTGGAATAGCACGGGACGCCGTGTTGTGCATGGAGAAACCTTGCTGTGAATGCATGTGTTGAGTGTTTCTCCCATTTCATAAGTCCATCACTTAGCTTGTTACGGACTCTGAGAGAGAGAGTGCCACGTGTAAGCTTTCTTGTTGTAGCTTGTTACGGACTCTGAGGATTGAGTGCCGCGAGGAAGTTACTTGTTGTTCTGGTGCATGGTTGGTGATCCAGCTCGGGGGTGGAGCGGAGCAAACCGTTGAGTTGCTGCCTCCTATGGTTGGGAGGAGTTGATTCTCCTAGTGTGTTTCCCCTGGATTCAAGTAAGTAGATCTAATTTAGTTTATCATATATTTTGGCTTGACTTACGGTTATTTGCATGATCAATAAAATATCTTGACAGTCAAAACAAACACCTTGTTTCTGTTTCTTTGATTAATTAGAAATTTTTGATGTATTGTCCATGGGGATGTTACAATTTCACTTCAGAAAAATGTGGTATAGTGATGAAATAGCCAATTAAGATCAAATGTTGGTGCATGGAAATCGAAGATTCCAGATCGAGTGCATGCAGGGTTAAAACCACAAGAAAAGAAGAAAGTCACAAATTTCAATGGCTATGAGAGGTACCATTAGAAAAGGTGAGGCATGGTTAAAGTAAAACCTTCCCAAGCGAACACATATGAAACCAAGATAAGAAACTAGATAACCTCAAAAATTATAGTCCAAACAGGTTCTTTGTTTCTGATTCTAGGTAATACCATATTTATTTTTTTGTTGACTAGGAGAATCTACACCTAGCGCTAGGATGGTGATCGAGTGACGTGGGGTCCAGGGATCCATTCCTGCTACCATTATACCCCTAGGTGCCCCACACTTGACGGCAAGAAATAGGGAAAAGGTAAACCTAGGTGGGACTTGATCTCGTGACCTCCTTTACAACAAGTGGCCTTGTATTAAGCGACGACAATGACCCACTCCTTTTTGGGATTAGGAAATGCCATTTTGAAAACCATAGAAACGAGTACATTACCCAATGCTTCACTATGCCTTAGAAGAATAACTACTATGCGAGTATTTGATTTTGTGTACCTAAATACATATCCTAATACCATCGGCAGATCCAAAGCACACCCCATGCCAAAAGGATATATACATGTTTGGCATAGCATCGGACTTTTCTGAATTCGGAAAAGTGCTTTGTGTTTACTAGTAAATTTGTCTTCTTTTAACTCTGAGTTGTGTATCAAGTAAGGACATTGCATGGAATACATACCACAAATACATTTGAATACGTTGTTTGTTGGCAATGCATACTCTTGAAGTATACTATACATTGTTCATGGAGATGATAATGGTGGTTGTAAACTATAAAGCGTTTGACTGTATATTTTACCACTTGATTCTTCTCCTCCTAATCGGCTTCTCTTGTTGGTGGCTTCTCACATGTGTCATCCTTTCCAAAAATAGCTTTCATTCTTGTTTCAAGTAACTCATGCTTCTTAAATCTTGGTTTTGTTGATGCGAGGAATTTCAACATTTAAAGAACCTAACCTTGAGGCTTCAATTTCATTTCTTTTTTGTTTATTAGTGATTTTTTCTTCTATTGATTTTGTGTTGTGTATCACATAAAGACATTGAATGGAATACAGACCAGATATACATATGAATAATTTATGTGTTGGCAAGGCGTACTCATCAAGTCCTCTATACAATGTCCATGAAGATGATAACGGTGGATGTAAACTATAAAGCGCTTGACTATATGTTTTTCCACTTGATTATTTTCCCTATAATCGGCCTCTCCTATTGGCATAAGACACCTCCACAACATATTTCCCTACCATGATCTTAAAAAACTAGTTTAATTCATTGTCTATGTGAATTTCTTCACCCTCTCATTTGCAACATCAAAAGGTTATGAACAAAAACATATAATTGATCAATTATAGATAACAATAATGAAACGACACATGAAGAGTAAACATGTTAAAATAAAACACGTACTTATTGCTCTTTGTTTCCATCACCCTTAATATCTTCCTCCTCTCACAATATGACACGGTGATTATGAAAAATATCTTTCTACAAAGAGTCATTCCCCAGTAGAAAACATTGATCCCCATCCAACACATCTCATTTAAAGGATGGATGTAGTCACAGAAACTATTTATTCTCTTTATTGTTCTCGTATACTCAAGATATTTCTATACCATTAAAAATAAATCCGCCACAACCGCAACCCAAGAGGGATTCATTTACACATAAAGAAGAAGTCACTAGAGATACCCAAATTAGGTGATACAAGAAGCTATATTTCCAGTTGATATTCCATAAGTGTGGTAAATTTTTAGATGATTTGGGCCGATCGGAAATTGGAGAAAAAACAACGAGGGATTGTTATTCCATGCACAAAACCTCAATAATGGTAAAACTTTGATCATGCCTGGAGTTTATATGGATTTGATTTCAAATTTATAGCACTCAAGAGGGTCATTTTGGTACAGTATCATCTTTCCTCTCCTAGAATTTCACTTCAGAAAAATGTGGTATAGTGATGAAATAGCCAATTAAGATCAAATGTTGGTGCATGGAAATCCAAGATTCCATATCGAGTGCATGCAGGGTTAAAACCACAAGAAAAGAAGAAAGTCGCGAATTTCAATGGCTACGAGAGGTACCATTAGGAAAGGTGAGGCATGGTTGAAGTAAATACATACTCGATATTCTATGTTTTCATCACCCTAATCATCTTTCTCTCTTGGCACTATAACATTGGTGTTCTGAAAAATATTCTTTGATCTAGGGTCATGTCC
>LPNX010881346.1:389096-457000 GCA_001517045.1 Pseudotsuga menziesii | reverse complement strand
TTAAATTAAATTAAATTAAACACATAAATATAATATTGATAAAATTAATTAAATTAATTAAATTAAACTCATAAATATATCAAATTAATATAATATTGATAATTATTTATTATATATTTTTAAAGATAATATATTTAATAATTATATGAAAAATATTTATTTTAATTATTTTATTAAATATTAAAAAAACTCATAAATTCTTTTTCCAATAGTAACTCTAAACAAAACATCTCTACTTACAACAATATCTCTATCTCGAACTATGAAGAAAGACAGTAGCAAAGCAACGACCCATATACTCCTCATGGTCTTGAGTCTGGACATATACTTCTTTGAGCATGTCACTCATCTGATATTTACATATTACACTTTATCATGTCGTGTTATTATTATTGTTTAATGTAAGTTAGGTTTTTATCATATAAAAATACTCTTTATAAATGTGAGGATAATATTTGAATATTAGACTTGTCATGACTTGATTTTAAATTTAAATATTAGCCTTTATTATGATTTGATTTTTATGTAGTAATTAATTTTTATAAATTCCATTTTGATTTTTACATAGTAAGTATTCTTTATAAATTAGGTTTGGTAATGATTTATTTTTATATAAGTTGCTGTTAATATTTATAGGTTTTAATTTTTATATTATTTTAAGTTTATTATTCATATATATATATATATATATATATATATATATATATATATATATATTAAGTAGTTAAAAAAATATTGTTTTTTTATGGGCTATGTGGTTAAATTTTCTTGAGATATGTTTTGATTTGGATGTTTATAATTATTAAATTAAATATATTTTAATAAAAAATGAAAATAGAAAAGATCATATTTTTCTTGGTATTTAGGAGGTTTTATATTTATGCCTAAAAGTTTATTGTTTTTCTTTTTTTTCAGAAGAAAAAATACCAGATATTGTTTTTCTTTTCATCATATTGTTTGTTCTTTCATTAGATCTTCTCTAAGTAATTTAATGTCATTATATAATGTTTATCTAGTTTTTAAAGTATTGTTATGGAAAAAGATACATTATGTTGATCAAACATGATTAAAAAATGATTAAATAATTCAATTAATGATTATGAGATTTGATTAATATTTTAAATGCATTTTTTAATAAAATTCTATTTTTCAATTTAATTTAAAATATTTTACTAATTTTTTCATTAACTTTGATCAAATTAAAATTATTACAATTAAATGTAACAAAATAGTTAAAATAATTATTATTGTAGTTTCTTATTAAATTATTAAACCTTTTTTTAATATTAGCCAATTTTTTATAAATAAAAAATTGGTTATAAATTTTACATTTACATTTAAACATGTACTAAAAAATATTTGAATTTTATAATTCATATATATGATGATGATGATGGTGGTGGTGGTGGTGGTGGTGGTGGTGGTTATCGTCCCCTCAGACAAAAGTTTGCTCTATCGGACCTAAAGAAATGGATTATTTAGTTTGCTTTAAAATTGCATTTCTATGCTCAAAGCGTTTGGAGAGAAGCGTCACGAGCTCACTATAATTTTGACAAGTTAAAAGGCTAGGAAGGTTGGTATTGCAACAAATATTATGGAACTAAGATCTAATGTGGGTGTACGTAGGAAACTCTAAGAGGAAGTGATTTTCATTCTCAATGTTCATATTCTCACAGAGATGGCAGATCCTTTTTACCCATGGTGTTTTAGGAACTGTCCAACGACCTGTTTCACTATGGAGCTCGTGAGAGTTCGTTCGCATCTTGGCTATATTAGTTTTTTTCTTTGAACTAGTTAAACCAGATAGATACTTTTGATCTTCTAGAGTAGGGTTGATGACCTCCATATAATATCTTAGTTTTCTTTTAGCCTCTAGGTCTTTCTCACAACACATTTTCTCTTTAAACTTAGAAGTAACAATATTTTTAATGTTATTAATATTTGGAGTGTAATAGTTTCGTCGTTCTCCCAATGGTTTAACCAAACCCTAGTATCGTTATACCAACCTCGCTTGAGTCTTAGGTGGTTTTGGTTGGAATTTAAAGCTATATTAGGAAGTCTATGATCTCCCATGTTATTGAGTTTGTGCTTGTATAACAAGAGCCTAGTCATAGTGAGACTCTCGATAGGGGAAAGACTAAGTTCTATAAGGAGAATAGGGTAGGGTGTTTTACTTTTAATTTTGAGGTTATACGTTATAAAACGCTATTGGATTTCCTCAATATTTCTCCAGGATTCTCTAGATATGCTGCATCCCTAAACCTCACACCCATACAAGATAACAAGAATGACTAAAGTTTCAAAGAGGAGATTCTTTTTATCCCACATCGTAAGGTTTACTGCTTTACAATTATTTTCGAGACAAAAATAAGCTTTCCACCCTCCATTAATCCTTTTCTTAATGCTATAATTCCAATTGAGCTTGTGATCAATATCAATTCCTAGGTATTTGTAGGAAGACACTTCCTCGAAGTTTCTATTGTCATACACAAAATTAGCGTAAGTGTCCTTCTTGGATTTGATAATCATGACTTTTGTTTTGTCAGTATTAACAGCCATACCCATGGTAGAGCAAAAATCCCTAAGAAGTCTTAGCTGCTTATCAAGGTCACATGGACACCTTGCCAAAAGAACAATATCGTCAGCATAGAGAAGAAGGATGATGACTAGTCCAGTTAAGATCATGGCAACATAACCTGCTTCCTCTAAAATACTTTATAGCTTATTGATGTAAATGCCAAATAGGGTAGGGGAAAGGGGGAAACCTTGTTTAACTCTGATATTACACTAAATATCTTTTGACCACCCGTCATTTCTCTTAAACTTAGCAATGGCATTCTTGTATAACTTTATTGCGACAACTCTCAACTCGAAAGGACCCTTTAGCTCTTCCAATCTGTTCGACATGTTATTTTTAGGTACCGTATCGAAAGCCTCTCTAAAGTATACAAAGCAACAAAAGAGATTGGCTTTATCATTATAGCATTCCTCCACAATTATCTTGAGCGTAACGAGGTGATCTATTGTTGAGTGCTGTCTTCTAAAACCCACTTGGCCTTTAGCCTGCTTACCTTGATTTTCAAGCCATATGCTAAGCTTCTTTTCCAAAATAATACCATATAACTTGGCTAAGAGAGGGCTAATCATAATTGTTCGATAATTAGAGGGGTTATTTGTATCCCCACTTTTAAAATAGGGATAATGACACTCTCAGTCCATGGTTTAGGGAACCCTTGTTTGACCGCTTGATTGAATAACTTGTGTATGTGTGGGATGAGGACATGACCTCCCATTTTTAAGATTTCTGCATGGTAACCTTCAATTTCCTTAGCTTTTCCATTAGCAAGACGCGTAACCCCAAAATCTATGTCTTCTAATGAGACAAATTTTTCCATTGTGAGGAGGGTTTCGAAGTTATCTATGATATTTGGGGATTCATAAAGCTTTTTAAGATAGGTATTCTAGTCATGCAAAGCAATTTTATTATTATCTTTAGTTTTTCTAGTTAAAATATGCCTCCAGAATTTCTTAGGAGCCACCTTAGAGAGGTGTAAGAGATTTTCTTGTCTTTTATGAATATATTGCATTTTTTCCTTTTAGTTAGGGCTTTGTATATTTTTATCTTGTCAATTTTAAGAGACTCATCAAGAGCTTCCTTAATTTCTCTCCTCGCACTTTGACAATCTCAATCATACCAAGGGTTTGTTTTTCTATTTCTTTTATTACTTGATACTTCAATGGAGAACTTGTTAATAGAATATGAGAGGGTTGTAATAAAATTATGATAGAGGTCTTCTATGTTGTCTATACTTGATAAGAAAATAAAATTAGTTTTTAATTCATTTAGAAAAATATCATTTTTATTTCTATCAAAGATCAAGTTATTTTGGCTATGAGGATTATCCTCTATGGGATCTCTATTCATGACAAAATTGAGAGTTACAATTAAAGGTCTATGATCTGAGTCATGCTCATGGTCGTTTAAGATGTCAAAATTTATTATTTCATTGTATAAAGGGATATCGAAAATAACATAGTCTACCATGCTGCTACCAAGCCCATGGATACAGGTCATCTGGGTAGAATTGGGTCACTTCTTTAGACCATTGCAAATTATGATATCTTGAGAACTATAGAGCTTGACTAGCTCAGACCCAAACAAATTTTCCCCTAGATCTTCATCACTTCTTTTGTATCTATCACTGAGAGTAAGGTCTTCATCTAACCAAAGAGGATTAGGGTTGGAATGATGGCTTAGGAGAATATCCTGGCTACTTGAGGTTCGATCATTAAAGTCACCTATTAAAAGGATGGTACCTTCATTTCGTAGGCTAGAAATACCATTCTCTAACCCATTGTAAGGACAATTTTTATCTAAATTGTTTTTCTTATAGAAGTTAGAATTAATAGGGGAAAAATAACATATTTCTATGTAGGTTTTTTATCATTAATTTCAGTAATCTCTATCCAAATATATTGCTTGCAAGTGTCTTTTTTATAAATCCTAGCATGGGGGGGATGTTCTTCCTATCATAACAAGCTATACCCCCAATGCCTCTACGATAGGATTGCTTGTTCCAGATTGACCATAGAACAAAGCAATATATGTTAGGGACCTTAGATTCTTTGTGCTCCCAAGTTTCAACTAACAATATAATATCAACTTCATTCTAGATCCAACTTAGCTTGGGGCCTTTATTCCATGGAAAGCCCCAAGAGTTCCAAGAAAGAATATGTAGCATTAGAGTTTGACGGTTGAAATGCCTATTAAATTGGTGATGCTATTTTTTTTATAATCTCTTGTTCTATGGTACTAAATAATGAATTTTTGTTTAATTAATGAAAATAGTTTTTTTTGGAAAAAAAATATATTATGAATTAATACTTAAAAAATACATTTTATTTTTTAATTTTGAATCTCAAGTACTATTTAATTTACTATTAAGTAATGTTTTTAAGGTTTATTATCATGATTTGGCATTGAATATCAAATCATAGTAATCCATATTAGGTACATGTTAATTAACACTCCACCCTTATACATGATAGTGGAACCTCAATCTTCAAAATTGCAAACCACATAGTAGCAAACTTATCATTTTGTTGAGATCTAGTTCTTAATATTTGATTTGTGTATTTTTTTTAATTCATGAACACCAAATATGATGTAACGCCCCATATTTTGACCTAGGCATGTTTGTCAGTGAGACTTATTACACTGTATTTGCTTATTATCTCTGGACTCAGCTAGACTGAGTAAACTATATTTTGGCATGTTAGACCTGATTATATACTAATTATGATGCTATGATGTTACCATGCTTATTATCTTATTGTGATGTTATGATGTTATCATGCTTATGCAATGATTATGATGTTATTATTTTGTTGATGCCTCAAAAATCCCAGGTATGGATAGTAGGGATTCTGCCCAACAATTGTTCCCAATTAGATCGCTTATTGTTTGGAATGGGGAATCCATCTGGTTAGAGGCCTGACTACCATATATTTAAAAGAGCATTTTAAATCTATTTTACTAGTTGCAGCTCAGTCCACCATTTATGTAATTTTTAGTTTTAAGATGAAATGCAAGTGCCTAGACTAAATGCAAGTGACCAGTGAGTAAGATCCTCACTAGAGATGTGTAGGTTCTTTCCTCTTGTCTTACCTTTATAGCCCCACAATCACTTCTATAGAAGCAAAGAAACAACTAATCTATTCTAAACTATCCTATCTAACCTATCCCCAGGGGAGCATAGATTCTATTTAATTGAGTAATGTACTGTAATGCTTCTAGTGGAATTTTATAGGTAGTTGTTGAATTATACAATACATAATTATAGCATAAAAGATAAACAAAGGTAGCTCTGTTTATTAACACATTCATTACTCATTCATATGCACAAGATTTCTAACAGAAAGTAAAATCATTCATAAACTACAGAAATAATTCAATAGGTTGGAACGATCTCACAGTTATGTAGCAGGCTAAAACATAAATAGTTCAACATTCAACAATCCACATAATCCATTTGGAAACTCGTACAGTCCTTCCTCCATCAAAATTTGGTTCTCTTTATTCATAAAAGAAGTAGTTCTCATACAAATAGCTTCAACATATGTGCGGTAGAAAACATCCTCTCTACTATCTATTCTACCCCTATTTATACATTTTACAAATGACCTTTCAACTTCCTTTACTCTTTGATTTACAAAAATTGTCTTCTAGTGACTCGCACTAGAAAAATAGAAATAAAATAAAATAATTTACAAAAGGTGCCACATGCACACAATTCAAAACTTAGGATGACCTAGTTGACCTTCCAATGAATTATTTCTAGGAAACAACTTCTGCAGTGATGGTCTTGAAGTCCATAGGCTCCAACAATCTTACTGTGACTTCATGTATGGCTAGCTACAGCTTTATCGTAGCTGTTTTGGGTGGAGTTACCCTTGGTTGGTCCTCCAAAAGAAAATTAATGGCTATTTCTTGTGCAACCAAACTCTTTACTACTTTCTCAATAATTTGTTTAACATGTTGTATGATCAGCTTGTCCTCTTGCAATCTGTCCTGGAGGTATTTCCAATGTTCCTCATGGTTAGGAAAATATTGGATTCTTTTTTCTGCGGAGGTTTGACATCTATTATGTGTTGTGAGCACCCTCTTATAAAAATCCATACACCTCTCCAAATTTTTTCCGAACCCAACATTTAATCTTGCAGTGGCCTTGCTGCTGAAATCCACAAGTTTGAATGCTATATTCAGGTTCTTAGTGGTCTTCTGTGGCAATTGCTCCAGAAATTTTGCATTGGTTTCTATCCATGTCAATTTTCCCTGAAGAATTTCTGCAACTTCTAGTGTCCTTGTTCTAAAGTCGGTTGAGATCGTCGATATTTCCTACAATATTTTTTCATCCCGTTTAATCTTATAAATTTCTTCAGCAAGATTTAGTTGGACCTAATGTGTTTTCCTCCTACTCAGGAGGGCATGTTCTCAAAGAGGGGTAACATCATCCTGCCATTCATTTGTTGCATTGAGCTAAGTTTCCAAGGAACTATTTCGTGCTTCCAACTCTACTACTCGAGCCTTTAACTCTTCAATTTGTTTATCAATTTCAACCTTTCGTGTCTCTAGCTCTGAAATCCTATTTTCAAGGTATTTCTTTTCTCCCTCAGCGATGGTATTCAAAAGTACCAAGGCCTCCTTTTCTAATTCCAAAACTTGGTAGGCCTCCTATACTCTTTCGAACTCTGAAGGAGTGGCTTCATGTTTTCTTTTCATTTCCTGAACTTCTCCTCTCTCTTTCATCAGAGTATCCTTCACTCTTATCATATTTTCTTGGTATTGATCAATAGTTTCTTTCAATTTTTCCACATTATAAGAAATTGCTTGAGCAGCTGCGACACGAATCGAATCCATCAGTTACGGATCTTCATCAGTACCTTTCATGAAAGGTCTCTCATTAACTGTGGTTACCTCAGGTTGGGTACCCACCTTTAACTTCTTTTCGACCCTCCGAATAATGGCTTTTCATTTACAATTGAAAACTACCTTATCCAGGCTTACAATTGCATTTTGTTTGGATGGGGTGAAGGGTACAAACCCTAACTCTGTAAGATGGAGATAACCTCCTGCTATTATGTCTCCTGAGGTAGAAGGAGGAACTTCTAGATTTTCCTGGGAAACATCCTATTCCTGATTCTCCATATCTTGGTCCTCTTTCTCTTTTATCTTTAGTTCCGTAGCTTCCTTCTCTATCTCTTCTCTTTCTCCATCAGCTGATTCCTTTTGCATCCTCTCCTCTGCTTCCCTTTGCATTTTTTCTTCTTCTCTTTGTATTTTTTCTTCCTCTTCTATTTTCCTTTCTGCATCCTCAACTACTAATTTCTCTACTTCTTCAACTAATCTTTAGGCCTCTTCTTCTTTCTTCTTGGAAGTTTCTTCTTTCTATTTATGCTACCTTTGCCCCTTGCTGTTATACTCTTTTGTCTAAATCACTTATTTAAAGCAGTCATATTACATGAATTTTTGAAAATTTCTTCATCCCTACCACAGTGATCAAAGTATTCAAAATTTACCTTGTCCAATGCACAATGTGCGGCAACCTCACCCTCCGAATCATTCATGTGGAAATTCTCCTCATTGAAGTGGAAATTTTCTAAGTCCTTCACAAAATCTGGTGCGCTCTTCACTTTTGAAAACTTGTAGTTTCCAACATAGAAAGGCATTGGTGGGTAGATCACCTTCACGTCAAACAGAAAATTCCTGACTCCATCCAAAAAAAACTGTCTTACTACTTCCTCATGCATGATGTAATCAGTGACATACTTAGGAAGTAGTGATGGGGCTATAGTCCCTCCATAAATCCTCAAACATGTGCCTTCTTCAGAGAAAAATAATCCCCATATTCACTTATAACTTCAAGTGCACTTTAAGACATATACTTGCACTCTTCAAGGAATATTAACTGGTAAAGTGGCATCAGAAGTTCCTCACAGATAAGCTTGTAAAAGCTGTGATACTTATGATCCCATAATATCTTATAGGAAGTGTAAATGGGTGTGTTGGACTTATTCCAATTACAATTTAGTTTTGGGAATGGGTACAGGAACAAGATGCAATTAATTAGATATGAGCCCATGTAGAACTATGATTTTGTTTGAAGTAGTCCTCTTATTGCAGCACCTATGTACGTAGACAAGTTGTTGGCAACAATGTCTGCCTAGCAGTGAATATGGTACCTTGCATAGTTACATGATACATTAGTGAGATCTAGCTTATTTTATAGAACCTCCCATTGGACCTACCGAAGATTTTATTGAGGATCAAGGCTACAAATCTATGTGGAGTGTGCAAGATAGTAGTTTCATATTCGCCAGAGGCCTTCCGTCGAAATGGATTTCCCTATACCATCATCATCTTTGCGCATTAAATATAGTCTAAACTTAGGGTATTTATCTAGTCCTCCGTCATGCTGATTTTTGGGACTGGTAGATTGCAAGCTTTGGCCAGGTACGCAGGAGTGAAGGAGGAAAAAAATTTTCCTTTGACATTATACATGATCATAGAATTTATGTCTACTTTAGTTAAAATCCAATCGATCACCTCAGCATAAGGGAACAATTCAGGTCCAGTAGATACCTTTGTGATCCCAGGTCTCAACATGTTTTCATACAGGGGAATATATTCCAAGCCTACATCTAGGGATTTCTGGTCTTTGATCATGGGATATATTTGTCCCCATTTGAACTTTGGTTGAGCTCTAATGACTTCTTTAGTATCTTCATAAATTATTTCTATCCTAGGAATTATTTCCAAATCTGACTCCTCTTCAACAACCTTGGATTTCTTCTTTCCTTTCTTTGGCATAGTGTTAAGTGAGGACTGAGGATGTGACACAACCACATCAAAACATAGCTTATTCTCCCTACGGTTAAACCCATGCATTCATGTAAATACAAAAACAAAAAAATACTATAAAATTGCAAGATATACAAAAAAGCTTAGCCAACAAATCATTTTCCTTTGCACACAAGATTGCACTCATGGAGAATATAAAATATATCTTTTACCGAATCATCTTTAGCCATCGTAAAATGACCATGTGATGCAAAGAGACTCTGTATATCATTAGGAACCAAACATAGGGAAAGCGTAGACCGATATGGGGAATACTAGCTCAAACGCGGTCTTTAAATAGTCATCTAATAAACATAAAAAACCGGTCATAAAACTTACACAAAACAAAACCCCTTTTTCTCTAACCTTATCAACCATGAGAAACGATCCCAAAGAAATGGAGGAAACTCAAATAAGCTTAGGTCGACCTTGAAACTTATAAAACCATGGCGACGATCACAAAGGGAATAAATACTTCTTGACAGAAACCCTAGGCCAGAACTTGAAAGCCGACGATGACCCTCTGAGCTTGGGACCTTTCTAATCACCTATCACCGCATAGCAAAATGAATCAGTTGAGTAGCAACCGGAGAAAAACTCGACCCGCCTCAGTGTCATCATTAACACACTAGGGGTTTGATATTTCCATGGACGATGTCTGAGTGGTAGAGAGAAAAATTCCTTGGAGCAGGTGGACAACCACGATGGGTGTGCAACTAGGTCAAAATAAATGGGGCGACCAGGGATTTGAACGCAATTGGTTCGGGAAAAAAACCACAAGGGTTAGCTAGCATAAAAAAAATGAAGCCCATATGTTGGGGGAAATATTTTAGACCATGGTAGAGGTAGAAAAAAAAACCTAACACGGTAAACATAGAAAATCCCACAATGTGATTTTAACAAACTTCGCTTACGAAATAGTTAAAAGATATAGTTGGAGGCCTACCTGGAAAATGCTAAAAGGGCATGAAGTTGGTGAAGACAATTGAGGGCTTCAATAAGAAATCGACATATGGATGATGCTTGAAATAGAATAATAGCCCGTTAAACAAAACCTTGCGAACCATATATAGAAAAAAAAACAAACACACATTAAATGCGGTTGCTGGGGCATTTACATCGCACGGGAGAAACACCATTTGGCACCTAAAACTAAAACTCGTCGGCACATCCCCAAATCAGAGAGGTTAAGAAAACATCCTGTGACCATGTAGGCTCCAAAAAACCTAAATTTTTCGCAACCGTCGGCTCGCTTCGTAAAAAAACCAACCTCAAACAACGTCGTCATGGTTCATCTGATGATTTTGGTAATGCAAGGTGGGATACAAGTTATAGACTTTGTCGCTTTCTTTAGAAATATAGTCAAATTATAACTAAAACCATCCTAAAAAATTTTTGGGAACGTCTGATGAAAATGTCCTCGGTTGACTCATAAAACAAACTCTGATCAGCAGTGAACCTAAGTCTGAGCAGATCATGTCGGCTATAAATGGTAAGTTTATCTGCAACCATCGGCTGACTTGATGAAATTAACCCTCGAATTCAACAGATGGAACCAACCAAAACTCATTGGCTCCAAAACTTAAATCAAATCACAACTTTTGGATAAAAAACCAAACAATTTTGGACCGAGCTTCAACCACGGGAAAAATGGCTAGAAAAAATGGGATGAAAAGTCCAAATTTTTTCCCCTGTGTTGGCAAAAATCCAAAATTTCTTCCAACACATCAGGACAAAAGTGAGTTTTCACTTGGTGTAAAAAACTCCTCAAACTCGCTCAAAATAAAAAATTTAAGTCATGGAAAGCAAACATTTTTAAAGAGAAAAAGTGATATGGGCAAGATCAAAATCTAAAATTCGAAGGGGGGACCTAAAATCATCAAAAATTTTGGGGTAGTGTTTTCAGTAGCAACAATTGGCGACTGGTTGGTGAACACATATCTATGAGAAAACTATCTTTCAAAACACAAACTGCTTTATGGCATTTCATTAGAGCAACTCATCCCAATATTTTTCAAGATTATTTAAAAGTCTAGACTTCTCCAGGAATGTAAGATTCAGAATATCCCATTGATTGTAGTCCCTTGGGGTATGTTAACCAGGCTTTAAAAGTCCTAATAATGCTTTTTGGGCAAAAATGTGAGATTCATTTTTTACCATTGTATTTGGTTTCTTCCTACTATGACACCACATTATCGTAAGAGAGTTAGACAGGTGCATTGTTTTGTTCCTCATTCCCATTTCTTTTGCATTCTTTTGATGCTCAAGACTTTTGTCCTTCGCGTCTTCCTTGATTGCTTTTTTGTCTCTTGAGATTTCATTTAGGTTCTTCCATCCATAATGTCCTTTTGTGCGAGTGACGATTAGCTTCAACTCACAGACATAGAAGAGCCTTTTGAGCAATCCTTTGATTTTACTGAATTAATTCTTCAACACATCTTCTTGATACGAATTTTATGTTCTAGAATTTTGACTCTTTATATTAAGCCTTTTGTCTTTTCATGTCGTGGCATGGGATTATTTTGAATACCATACACCTGTTCATTATGTTTCCTTACCGTGGGTCTTTTGTGATGATCTTCCTATGATAGATATTAGTGTGAAAGTGGATGGAGCCCAAAAATAGTATTCTAGACCTCATCTACCTTACTTATTTTATAGGGTTTAAAATAGGACTTCAATGTGTTCTTTAAATAACTTCCCTTCAATAGTATATCAGATTAAAGAATCTTGTTCTGAAAAAAAAATTGGTATAGATAAATTCCAATGAACAGTTTCTGGATTATAATATTAGCATTTTTTCCAGATTCCAATGTCCCCAAGCACCAAATATTTAGTTGGATTATTCTAAAAACAACCTAAGAAAATCATAGAAAGAAAATAAAGCTTAAACAAAAGAAGAAAAAGTAAATCAACATAAAGAAAACACACAAAAAATATTAAAAGAAATCATAAATGCAAATGAACAAGGTTTATTTATGTACAAAGGACTTCTAAGGTACTATGTGAAATAAGGTTTGAGAACCAAACCATTAACAGGAAGATTCTCCTCCTAACCCTGTAAATCCTGTAACGTATAAGTCGAGGGTCCTAACTTTTCAACAATCTAAAATGGGCCAACCCATAGGTGTTGAAACTTTGTATGCTTTCCCTTTTCATCATGTGGGTGATCCCACTTAAGAACCAAGTATCCAACTTCAAAACTTCCCTTCCTAGATTTATGTTTATCAAACCACCTTTTGACAATCTCTTGTTGGTGCTTAAACATCTCTTTGGATTTGAGCCTAGACTCTTCAATTTTCAGCATGGTATTAATTCGAGCTTGTAAAACTTCACTACGAGAGCCTCGTGAATTTGGGATAACTGAGAAGATGGGAGTAAAAATTTTGGGGGTAGGATAGCCTCTTTCCCATAGACTAGAGTGTAATGAGACACACCCAAAGAATTCTTGGGGGTGACCCTATCTGCCCATAAAGCATTGGGCGGAGCTATATGCCAACTTCTCTGATTTTTTATAACAGTTTTATTTAAAATTATGATAAGGTGTTTATTAGTTGATTTAGTTAACACATTACCTTATGGATAATAATTTGCAGAATAGTGTAACTTGATTCCTTTTTCACTAGAAAATTCAGTAAGATTAATTGATGAAAAATAAGATGCATTATCAAAGACTAGTGAAAATGCAACCCCAAACCTGGTCATGATATTTTCTTGCAGGAAGTTGGTGACTGCTTCCTCATTCACTTTGCGTAATGGAATTGATTCGACCCATCTCGTGAAGTAGTCAATAGTTGTGAGGATGTATTTGTGTTGTAACAAAGAATTGGAATTAATTTCTTCGATGATGTAAATACCCTATTGTTCGAATGGCTCTGGAATAATAACCGAATGCAATGGTCCAGTCTCTTTTGCTAGTCTCCCACCACCTCTCTAACATATTTCACACATTCTTACATATGCATGAACATCCTTAAATAATGTGGGCCAGTAATATCCAACTCTTAGAATCATGTGGGTAGTAGTGTCTCCTAAAAAATGTCCTCGAGTAGGACTATCATGCAATTCTTTAACAACTTTAGAGGCATCCTCTTGTTCTATGCATCAAATACCCCATCATAGTTCTTCCTAAAAATAACTCCATCAATTATTTGGTAAGAGGTTGACTTTAAATGAAGTGCTCTTGTTTGTTTAGAATTCCAATGTTCTGGTAAATATCCTTGTTGGAGTTAATGTAACAAATATCTATACCAGGACTCACGAGCTGTAAATATAGGACACATATCAATCATATGCAATTCAGCTTCATTTTCCAAATCATCATATTCATTGTTTTGACTTTCATCCATTAACTTGCACAACCCTTGTCCTTTGATAATGCTCGCTAGTTTTAATTCCAAGTCATATTCCTGTAATGTTGTCACCCAATTTCCTCTCCGTTAACCCAATTATTTTTGTACGAAAAGGGTTCTAAGATCCAGGTGAGCAACAATTACCTCGGTTCTATTTTTAAGAATGTAAGGCCTGAATTGTTTCACTGCTTTAAATATTGCAGATGCATGTTTGTCAATGGAATCGTAGTTTAGTTCAACACCTTGTAACCTAGTTCTCATAAATGATATGGGGTACTCATCTCCCCTTTCTTCTTCCTGTGTGAGCACTGTTACAAGTGAGTTATCATAGGCAAAAGTGTCCAGGATAAAATTGTTTTCAAAATAAATAAGAAAATGTGCGTGAGCTATTGCTTCTTTGATGTTATTAAAGGCACCTTTCTCTAAGTCAGTCCATTTAAATTGTACACTTTTCTTTACCAATTGTTGCAAAGGTTTTACTATCTGTACAAAATTAGGAACAAACCTTTGAACAAAATTTATAGTACCCATGAATGATTACATACCTTTTTCATTGTGGGGTAAGGGAATCTAAGATATGGCTTCTATTATCTTCGGGTCTATGGAGATTCCCTTTTTCGAAATAATATGGCCCAACAATTTTCCCTCTAATAATGCGGAGATGCATTTCTTAGGATTCAAAGAGATGCCGTAACATTTTTCCCTCTATCCAAATATATTGGTTACAAGGGTCTTTTTTATAAATCCTAGCATGGGGGGGGGAGATTTTCTTCATACTGTAACAGGCTATACCCCCAATGCCTCTACTATATGATCGCTTGTTCCAGGTTGACCATAGAACAAAGCCATCTATGTTAGGGACCTTATATTCTTCATGCTCCCAAGTTTCAACTAACAATATAATATCAACTTCACTCTAGATCCAACTTAGCTTGGGGCGTTTATTCCATGAAAAGCTCCGATAGTTCCAAGAAAGAATCTAGAGCATTAGAGTTTGATGGTTGAAAGGCCTATCAAATTATGTGATTCTATTATTTTTTATAATCTCTTGTTGTATGGTACTAAAGAATGTATTTTTGTTTAATTAATGAAAATAGTTTTTTTTGGAAAAAAATCTATTATGAATTAATACTTAAAAAAAACATTTTATTTTTTAAATTTGAATCACAAGTACTATTTAATTTACTATTAAGTAATGTTTTTAAGGTTGATTATCATCACTTGGCATTGAATATCAAATCATACTAATCCATATTAGGTACATGTTAATTAACACTCCACCCTTATACATGATAGTGTAACCTCCGATCTTCAAAATTGCAAATCACATAGTAGCAAATTTATCATTATGCTGAGATCTAGTTCTTAATATTTGATTTGGGTATTTTTTTAATTAATGAACATCAAATATGATGTAACACCCCATATTTTGACTTAGGCATGTTTGTCAGTGAGACTTATTACACCGTATTTGCTTATTATATGTGGACTCAGCTAGACTGAATAAACTATATTTTGGCATGTTAGACCTGATTATATATTGATTATGATTCTATGATGTTATCATGATTATTCTCTTATTATGATGTTATTTTTTTATCATGGTTATTCTATTATTATGATGTTATCATTTTGTTGATGCCTTGAAAATATCAGGTACCGATAGTAGGGATTTTCCCCAATAATCATTCCCAATTAGAATGTTTATTGTTTGGAATGGGGAATCTATTCGATTAGAGGCCCGACTACCATAGAGTTAAAAGAGCGTTTTAAATATGTTTTACCAGTTGCAGATCGATCCATCATTTATGTAATTTTTAGTTTTAAGATAAAATGCAAGTGCCTAGACTAAAAGCAAGTGATCAGTGAGTAAAAGCCTCACTAGAGATGCACAGGTTCTTACATCCTGTATTACTGCTCTTTCCCCACGATCACTTCTATGGAATCAAAGAAACAACTAATATATTCTAAACTATCCTATCTTACTTTATCTTATCTAACCTATCCCTAGGGGAGCAGAGATTATATTTAATTGAGTGATGTACTATAATGCTGCTAATGGAATTCTACAGGTAGCTGCCAAATTCTACAATACATAATTACAACATAAAAGATAAACAAAGGTAGCTCTGTTTATTAACACATTCATTACTCATTCATATGCATGAGATTTCTAACAGAAAGTAAAATCATTCATAAACTGTAGAAATAATTCAATAGGTTGGAACAATTTATAGTTATGTAGCAAGCTAAAACAAAAATAGTTCAACATTCAACAATCCACATAATCCATTTCGAAACTCATACAGTCCTTCCTCCAAAAAAATCTGGTTCTCTTCATTCATAAAAGAAGTAGTTCTCATATAAATAGATTCAGCATTTGTGCGCTATAAAACGTCCTCTCTAATATCGATTCTACCCCTATTTATACATTTTACAAATGACCTTTTAGCTACCCCATCCTCTTAGGATTCCTTGACTCTTCGATTTAAAAAATTTGTCTTCTAGTGACTCGCACTAGAAAAATAGAAATAAAATAAAATAATTTACAAAAAGTGCCACATGCACACATGACAAAACTTAGGATGACCCAACTGACCCTCCAACGAATTATTTCCAGGGAACAACTTGATCTGCAGTGATGGTCTTGAAGTCCATAGGCTCCAATAATCTAACTATGAATTCATGTATGGCTAGGTGTGACTTTATCTCAAGTATTTTGGGTGGAGTTACCCTGCACTGGTCCTTTAGAAGACAATTAATGACTACTTCTTGTGCAACCAAACTCTTTACTGCTTTCTCAGAAATGCCTTTAACCTGTTGTATGATAAGCTCCTCCTCCTACAATTTGTCCCAGAGGTATTTCAAATGTTCCTCATGGTTAGAAAAATCTTGTATTCTTCTGGTCGCAGAGGTTTGACATCTATTATGTGTTGTGAACACCCTCTTATAAATATCCATACACCTCTCCAAAGTTTTCCCGACCCCGACAGTTAATCTTCTAGCGGCTTTGCTGGTAAAATCCATGAGTTCAAATTCCATCTTCAGGTTCTTGGTGGTCTTCTGTGGCAATTACTTCGGAGATGATGAATTGGTTTCTATCCATGTCAAATGTCCCTGAATAATTTCTGCAACTTCTAGTGTATTTGTTCTGAAATTGGTTGAGATCACTGATATTTCCTGCAATCTTTTTTCATTCTGTTTAATCTTATAAATTTCTTAAGCAAGCTTTAGTTGGACCTGATATGTTTTCCTCCTAATTAGGAGGGAATGTTCTTGGAGAGGGGTAACATCAACCCGCCATTCATTTTTTTCCTTGAGCTGAGTTTCCATGGAATTATTTCTTGCTTCTAACTCTTCTACTCAGGCCTTTAAATCTTCAGCTTATTTATCAATTTTAGCCTTTTGTGTCTCTAGCTCCGAAATCCTATTTTCATGGTCTTTCTTTTCTCCATTAGTGATGGTATTCGAAAGTACCAGGGCATCCTTTTCTGATTCCAAAACCTGGTAGGCCTCCTATAGTATTTCAAACTCAGAAAGAGTGGCTTCATGTTTTCTTTTCATTTCCCGACCTTCTCCTCTCTCTTTCATCAGATTATCCTTCACTCTTACCATATTTTACTTGTATTGATCAATACTTTCTTTCAATTTGTCCACATTATTAGCATTTTCTTGAGAACTGTGACACCAATTGAAGCCATCAGTTGCAGATCTTCATCAGTAACTTTCATGACAGTCCTTTCAGTAACTATGGTTACCTTAGGCTAGGTACCCACCTTTAACTTCTTTTTGAACCTCTGAATAATGGATTTTAGTTTAGGATCGAAAACTATCTTATCCAGGCTTGAAACTGCATTTTTTTTGGATGGGGTGAAGGGTAGTAACCCTGACTCTACAAGAGGGAGATAACCTCCTATTATTATGTCTCTTGAGGTACAAGGAGGAACTTCTAGATTTTCCTAGGAAACATCCTGTCCTGATTCTCCCTATCTCGGTCCTCTTTCTCTTTTATCCTCAGTTCCTCGGCCACCTTCTCTGTCTCTTCTATTTCTTTGTCAGCTCATTCCTTTTGTATCCTCTCCTCTTCTTCGCTTTTCCTTTTTTATTCTTCTCTTTGTATTTGTTCTTCTTCTTCTCTTTTCCTTTGGGCCTCCTCGGCTACTAATTTCTCTACTTCTTCAACTAATCTTCGGGCCTCTAAGTTCCTTCTTCCTGGAAGCTTATTCTTTCAATTTATGTTTCTCAGTAGTGTTACTACTGCTGCCTTTGCCCCCTGTTGTTATACTCTTTTGTCTGAATCGCTTATTTAAAGTAGTCATATTACATGCATTTTTGAAAATTTATTCATCCTTATCACAATGATCAAAGTGTTGGAGACATTTACCACCATGCACACTCTTTTTGGTCAAATTGGCCTAGTTAAATCACTATCCTAAGTATAATTGACATTAATTGACATTAGTGGAGCATTAATTGACAACATCTAGTCACACCCATGCCTACCTTCAGTCAAGGAGGCTAACTTAGCCTTCTCCTACATCCCGGGAGGCTAACTGGAGCACTCCAAGGGTGATCTGAGTGATATTAATGCACCTAATTGCTAACTAGTGGTTACAATTAGTTAAATAGGTCAGTTAAGGCACCTCCTCTCATTAAATATATTATTTAATGATTATTTAATGAACTGGAGTCAACAGGGGCACCTCCACCAACTTCTGATGTTCAGTTTAGCTTCAGTTAACCTCATCGGGGTTCATTGAAGTCATTGAAGCACTAGCACTTGATGGTTGGATTTCTATGAGATGTGTCTGATCTCTTTTAGTTGAGACTCAGTCATTTATTGTACTCTGACTTTAGTTAGGGTTTAGGTGAGTCAATTAGGGTTTTGATCAGTGGTTAACTGAGTGTGAACCATGGCTTACAGTCAGTTAAGCTAGACTCACTCATTCAATTTGAATGAAATCCTTGAGGATTCAAATTGCTCATTCATTCATGCTTGTAGCATGACATTGTTATTGTAATCATTCATTATTTATGTGAATACAGAGTGGATACTATTCCAGTAGCCCGATTACACCATTTCATGACTTATTTATTGATTATTCTTTGATGAGATTGATGCTTTGTTCCTAGATCAATATACAATATTAATATGGTATCATAGCTTACAGTGGGATGAAGCTCTATATCTGAAAAAGAAGCTTTTTGATAGATTTCTACATGAAATTTGAGCAATAGCTCAAAAATCCAACACTGCACCAGAATCCAAGGCTTACCACTTAATACCCCAAGTAAAGAACTTCTTGATCAAGCTTACTTGATTGACTATATTGGGTGTGATGAAAGCCTAAAATGTGCAAGCTATCTGACCTTACATTGCCCTTTCTGTTTTGATTTTCAAGTTTCTACAGGTGAAGCATTCGCTCCAGCACATCCAGATGGCCTCCTTAGTATATCTCTTGACTCCATACAATTTCTACTCATGGAAAGGTGATATGGAGATTCAGCTGCACTCCAGAGGACTTTTTAGTGTCACCATGGACACTCAAGATGAGCCTAGATCCACCATAGAAAAATCAATATTCTTGAACAAGAAGGATGAAGCCTTTGGTTTCTTGTGCCTCTCTATTTTTGGAGACCTTCTCTTCCATCTTGCGATATTGAAGACTCCAAAATAAATATGGGACAAATTGGGGACTCTATATGGAAATCATGATGACTTGAGGGTTTACAAGCTCTAAAATGAACTCATGTCTCTCCAACCCTCCAACTTCGAGACTCTGAATGATTTCTTCACAAAGTTCAAGCATATTGTTTTACTCTTGAAGCAATGCAAAGTGGAGAAGGAGGATGATTAGATCATCCTCACCATACTCTCCAAAATTGGGGCTGATTATTCAATTTTTGTTTCTACATTCCATGCGGGGAAGCTCACAACCCCTGGATGGAAGATGCCTACACTCAATGCCTTCATTGAGTCCCTAACATGTGAACATGACAATCTTGTCTAGATGGGGATCATCAGATCTTCCCGTGATCAAGTGATACATGTCTCAGGACCCAAAGATTTGAAGGGTAAAGGAAAGCAGTAGAAGAATAAAAAAACTAAATTTGATGCTCCCAAACCTAGAGTTGAAAATTAGCAGCGTGATGAGTCTTTCGGCTCAAGGAAGAACAAAGGAAAAGGGCACCATGGGAAGGAGAAAGTAAAGTGTTCTTATTGTGGGAAGGGATTCCACCCTGAACATGCCTACATGAAGAAAAATCTTAATGAATCAACCTTTCTCCTTGAGAGGAATCACATCAATCTTTCAGAGGAGAGATCAGCAAGATCGAAAACAACAGCATGAAAAAGGTCATGCCCTCATGGCAAGCACTGTTGATTGATTCTAGAGCTTTGAACCACATGATGGCTGAAAAAGAATCCTTTTCATCCTTGGAGACTGGAAAATCCATCCCCATCCACATGGCTCCACCATCATTTCAAAAGGACAAGGTACTATTGATCTTGAAACTAGCATTTTTTCAAATGTTTTGTATGCACCGTCTCTGGCATCAAATCTCCTTAGTGTCTATCAAATGACACATACAAGAGTTCATAAGAGAGTTTCTTTCAGCTGAAATGATGTTGAGATAACAGAAATTGCATCCAGGAAACTCATTGCTAAAGGCCTTGCAAACCATCATGCAAAAGCCTATGAGTTCTCTCACTTTGTTGCGGATGCAAAGCCCACCGCTCTGCTAACTGATGGAAATGAGGTTAGTAGGCTGTGGCATGAGAGGTTTGGCCATATTAATTTCAAATATTTGTAGCAATTACAAAAAAAATCCATGGTTGAAGGCCTCCCGGTCATCAAGGAAACAACGGGAATTTGTAAAGGCTGTGTGATTGGAAAACACCCTGAGCACAAGTTCAATCGGGGGAAGGAAAACCGAGCTACATGCATATTGGCCCTGATACATTATGATATCAGTGTTCTGATGCCTGTCACATCCATGAATGGATCAAGGTATCTCCTTCCTTTTATTGATGATTTTTCAAGGTATACATGGGTTTTCTTTCTAAAAAAGAAATCAGAAGTATGTGAAAATTTTTCTGAATTGAAGGCCTTGATAAAAAATGCCTCTCGGCTTAAGATCAAGATATTTAGATATGATAATGGAGGGTATTATTTCAGTAATTAGTTTCTATACATATGTTTCAAAATTGGTATTCAGGTCCAACATTCAATTCCCTACACTTCATAGCAGAATGGAGTAGCGGAAAGGAAGAATCGGTCTCTCAAGGAGATGACCACCTGTATGTTGGAATCCAAGAATCTTGCTGCAAATTTGTGGGCTGAGGCCATGAATTCTGTAGAATACATTCAGAACAGGGTTCCACACTCATCCATGAAAGGGAATACCCCTTTCGAAGCATACTTCGAACACAAGCTGGATGTGTCGAACCTACGGGTGTTTGGGTCCACTGCATGGGCCCGGATTTCGCATGATAAAAGAAGGGATTTGCAACCACAAAACATAGAATTTTTGTTTATTGGGTATATTGATGAATCTAAAGGGTTTAAGCTGCTATATATCAATACCAAACAGATCATCATCGAGAGAAGTGTCAAGTTTGATGAGCCTCTTCAGGAGGTGGAACTAGTGAAAGAGAAAACTGTTGAATTTCCTTCATATTCTACTGAATATTTGGATGATGAAATTGGGGGTCATGACCCTGATTTGGATCTTTTGATTTCTGATATCAGTGTGTATCAATAATAAGATGCTGAATCGGAACCTAAAGTGCAAAATCATCTTCCTACATGGGCCCGATAGACACTCTCCTCCGCGGGAAAAAACATTGGAAATCCAGATGATACAAGGAGAACCCGGTCTGATTTCCAAAGAACAGGTATTGCACTCTCTTTTCCTGATAATTTGCTGTCTAAAACTTGCTATATGATGATTATTTTAGATCCAAAGTCCTACTCCCATGCTCGGAAGGATCCGATATGGCAAGTTGCCATGGATGAAGAGATGAATTTTCTTCAGAAAAACACTACTTGGGAGCTAGTTTCTCTTCCTCTGGGAAGGAAATTGGTTCAATTCAAGTGGGTGTTTTGGACCAATTTTGATGCTGATGGAAGAAAATACAAATATAAGGCAAGTCTGGTAGCAAAATTTTTTTCTCAGGTCCAAGGAGTGGACTACCATGAGACCTTTGCACCGGTTGCAAAAATGGACTCCACTTGCCTTGTTTTGGCAATTTCAGCATCCAAGCACTGGGAGGCGCATCACATGGATGCTAATTCAGAATTTATACATGGATATATTCATGATGAGATATACATGAAGCATCCTGAGGGCTACATCACTGATCCATATTTGGTTTGCAAGCTAAAGAAGTCACTATGCAGGTTAAAATAGGCCCCAAGAGAGTGGTATTCCAAGATGGATGCCTTCCTTCTCTCGCAAAACTTTCAGAGATGTAGATCAGATACAAATGTATAATTATAGTAGTATGATGGTAATATAATTATAATTGTTTTATATATTGATGACTTACTGATCACAGGTAGCATGGTTGCCTCCATTTCAACCATCAAAATTGCTCTCCACAATGCCTTTGAAATGAGTGATTTGGGGCTTCTAAAACAATTTTTGGGGCTCAAAATTGAGAAACATTCTGATGGGATTATGTTCACTCATTCCAAATACATTTCAGACCTGTTAGTTAAGTTTAACATGGCTTATTTTAGGCCTACACCATTCCCTTTCCTTTCAAGGATCAGCCTTGAAGAAGGAAAAAGCACACCTCCCATGGACTGCACTATCTATCGACAGCTAATTGGTAGCTTGTTGTACTTGACACATTCTTGGAATGATATTTGTTATGCCATGAATGTTGTATCAATATACATGTATCATCCTGATTATATTCATTGGAAGGTAGCCAAGAGGATCCTCCAGTATATTCAGGGAACCAGGACCTACGACATTCACTATGCTGCATACTTCGAGCTAGAGTTGGTTGGATACACAGATTCCGAATGGGAGGCTGATTATATTGATCAAAAGTATACTTCAAGATATGTATTCATGTTTGGTGGTGGCCCCATCTGCTGGTCAGACAAAAATCAAGCTTCCGTAGCACTATCTTCAGCAGAGGCCAAGTATCGAGGAGCAGTGAATGCTTGCATCCGAGCAGTCTGGTTGCAAGGAATAATTTCAGAGTTTGATATTGATAGTACTTTGTCCACTATCATATTTTGTGACAATCAAAGTTATATTAATATATCCATATATCTAGTTACCAGGTAGAGGACCAAGCATGTAGAGATCCATATGCACTATATCAGGGAGCTAGCGCATGACAGGACCATCATTCTGCAATACTGCCCGACTGATGAGCAGAATGGAGACATATTCACCAAGATATTTTAAGAAAATAAGTTCACTTACCTTTTTTCACTATTGGGGGTGAGCTCATCAGGGTGATTCATGCTACTTTCAGTGTTCAGCTTAAGGGGGGGGCATTTCCCATTGGGTTTTCCCTCTTTTCCTCACTTAGTTTGTTTTGAGCATTGTTTCAATTTTAGCATTGTACAGGGTGACCTAAGGCCTTAGTTTCTGGGGCCCTAGCATTTTTATGCATTTATGTTTTCTAACTCTTCCTGAGTATAACTTAAGGGGGGGTTGCTGGAGACATTTACCACCATACACACTCTTTTTGGTCAAATTGGCCTAGTTAAACCACTATCCTAAGTATAATTGACATTAATTGACATTAGTGGAGAATTAATTGACATCATCCAGTCACACCCGTGCCTACCTTCAGTAAAGGAGGCTAACTTAGCCTTCTCCTACATTCGGGGAGGCTAACTAGAGCACTCTGGGGCTGATCTGAGTGATATTAATGCACCTAATTGCTAACTGGTGGTTACAATCAGTTAAACAGGTCAGTTAAGGTGCATCCTCTCATTAAATATATTATTTAATGATTATTTAATGAATTGGAGTCTACAGGGGTGCCTCCACCAACTTCTGATGTTCAGTTCCACTTTAGTTAACCTCATCGGGGTTCATTGAAGTCATTAAAGCGCTAGCACTTGATGGTTGGGTTGCTATGACATGTGTTTGATCTCTTTTAGTTGAGACTCAGTCATTTATTGCACTTCGACTTCAGTTAGGGCTTAGGTGAGTCAATTAGGGTTTTGATCAGTGGTTAACTGAGTGTGAACCATGGCTTATAGTCAGTTAAGCTAGACTCACTCATTCAATTCAAATGACCTCCTTGAGGATTCAAATTTCTCATTCATTCATGCTTGTAGCATGACATTGTAATTGTAATCATTCATTCTTTATGTGAATACAGAGTGGATACTATTCCAGTAGCCCGATTACACCATTTCATGAGTTATTTGTTGATTATTCTTTGATGAGATTGATGCTTTGTTCCTAGATCAATATACAAGATTAATACAAAGTATTCAAAATTTACCTTTATCATTGCACAATGTGCGACAAGCTTACCCTGGGAATCATTATTGTGGAAATTCTTCTCGCCAAAGTGGAAAATTTCTAAGTCCTTCACAAAATCTCACGCGCTCTTCACTTTTGAAAACTTGTAGCTTCCAATAAAGAAAGGCATTGGTGGGTAGACTGCATTCTTCATGTCAAATAGAAAATTCCTAACTCCATCTAGAAAAAACTGTCTTACTAATTCCTTATGCACGAAGTAATTGGTGACATACTTAGGAAGTAGTGATGGGGCTCTAGTCCCTCTATACATCCTCAGATATGTTCCTTTTTCGGACAAACAATAATCCCCATATTCACTTATAACTTCAAGTGCACTTTCAGGCATACACTTGCACTCTTCAAGGAATATTAACTGGTAAAGTGGCATCTGAAGTTCCTCACATATGAGCTTGTAAAAGCTGTGATACTTATGATCCCATAAGATCTGATCAGTAGTGTAAATGGGTGTCTTGGCCTCATTCTAACTATAGTTTAGTTTTGGGAATGGGTACAGGCACAAGATGCAATCAATTCGATATGAGTCCATCTAGAACTCTAATTTTCTTTGGAGTAGCCCTTTAACTACAACACCTATGCAGGTAGAAAATCCATTGGCAACAATATCTGCCTAGTTGAAGATGGTACCTTGCATAGTTACATGATACATTAGTGGGATCCAACCTATTTTATAGAACTTCCCATTGGACTTGTCAAATATTCTATTGAGCATCAAGGCTACTAGTTTGTGTGGAGTGCTCAAGCTAGCAGTTTCATATTCGCCAGAGGCCTTCTGTCGAAATGGATTTCCTATTATCATCATCATATTTGCACATTTGATATAGTCTAAACTTAGACTATTAATCCAATCATCCATCATGTTGATTTTTGGTTCTGGTATATTACAAGCTTTGCCCAGGTATGCAAGAGTGAAGGAGGAAAAAAATTTTCCTTCAACATTATACATGATCATAGAGTTTATCTCTGCTTTAGGTAAAATCCATCCATTCACCTCGGAACAAGGGAACATTTCAGGTCATGTAGATACCTTCGTGATCCTAGGTCTAAATATATTTTCATACAGAGGAATATCTTGCAAGCCTGCATCTTGGACATTTTGGTCTTTGATAATGGGATATATTTTTCCCCATTTGAACTTTGGTTCAGCTCCGGTGACTTCTTTAGTATCTTCATAAATTATTTCTATCCTAGGAATGATTTCCAAATCTGACTCCTCTTCAGCAGCCTTGGATTTCTTCTTTCCTTTCTTTGGCGTAGTGTTGAGTGAGGACTAAGGATGTGAAAAAAACATCAAAACATAGCTTAGTGTCCCTGCGGTTAAACCCATGCATTCATGTAAATATGAAAACAAAAAAGTGACTGTAAAATTGCAAGATATACAGAAAATATTAGCCAACAAATCATTTTCCTTTCTGCACAAGATTGCACTCATAGAGAATATAAAATATATCTTTTACCGAATCGTCTTTAGCCATCATAAAATGACTTTATGATGTAGAGAGAATCCGTATATCATCAAGCACCAAACTTAGGGCAAGGTTAGACTCAGATGGGGAATACTACCTCAAACGCGGGCTTTAAATAGTCATCTAAGAAACATAAAAAACTGGTTCTAAAACTTACGCAGAACAAAACCCTTTTTCGCTAGTCTTATCAACCATGAGAAACAATCCCGAAGAAAAGGAGGAAACCCAAATAAGCCTAGGTCAACCTTGAGAATTCTAAAACCATGGAAACAACCACAAAGGGAAAAAATGCTTCTTGACAAAAACCTTAGGTTAGAACTCAAAATCCAATAATGACCCTCTGAGCTTGGGACCTTGCTAATTCCCTATCACCGTAGACGAAAATGAAATAGTTGAGTAGCGACCGAAGAGAAACTGGACCTGCCTCAATCTCATCATTAACACACCAGGGGTATGAGCTATCCATGGTCAGGGTCTAAGTGGTAGAGACAAAAATGCCTTGGAGCAGGTGGACAACCACATCGGGTCTGTAGCTAGGTCAAAAGAAATAAGGCGACCAGGGATTTGAACGCAACCAGTTCAGGGAAAAAACCATAAGGGTTAGCTAGCTCAAAACAGATGAATCCTAGATCTTGGGGAAACTATTTTAAACCATGGTAGAGGCAGAAAAAGCAAAACCTAACCCCATAAACACAGAAAATCCCACAACGTGATTTTAACAAACTCGATTTACCAAATAGTTAAATGATACAGTTGGAGGACTACCTGGAAAATGTTGAATGGGTGTGAAGTTGGTGAAGACAATTGAGGGCTTCAATAAGAAATCGATAGCTTGAATGCGCTCAAAACAGAGTAATAGCTGGTTAAACAAAACCTTGTGAACCTTATATATAAAAAACAACAAAGATGCATTAAATGCGATTGATGGGGCATTTACATCGTATGAGAGAAACATTGTTTGACACCTAAAACTAAAACTCATCGGCAGGTCCCCAAATAAACAAGGTTAAGCAAACATCCTTCGACCATGTCAGCTCCAAAAAACCTAACTATGCCACAACTATCAGATCGCTTAGTCAAAACACCAACTGCAAATAGTGTCGACACGGTTCATCCGATGATTTCGGCAATGTAAGGTCGGGTACAAGTTATAGACTTTGTCACTTTCTTCAGAAAGATATTCAAATTATAACTGACACCATTAGAAAACATTGTTGGGAACTTCCGACAAGAAGGTCTTCGAGTGAGTCATAAAAAAAACTCAGATCGATAGTGAAACTAAGTCCGAGCCGATCATGTCAGTTATAAATGGTAATTTTATCCACAACCATCAGTTGACTTGGTTAAATAACCCTTGGCTTCAATAGATGGAACCAACTGAAACTCGTTGGCTCCAAAACTTAAATCAAACCACAACTGTTGGCTAAAAAACCAAACAATTTCTGACCGAGCTTAAACCGCGGGAAAAACAGCTGGAAAAAAATGGATGAAAAGTCCAAATTTTTTTCGCCGTGTCGGCAAAAATCCAAAATTTCTTTCGACACATCGGGACAAAAGTGAGTTTCCACTTGGTGCAAAAAAATACTCAAACTTGCTCAGAATAAAAAGGTTAAGTCATTGAAAGAAAAAAATTTTAAAGAGAAAAAGTAATTTGGGCAAGAACAAAAGCTAAAATTCCAAAGGGGCCCCTAAAATCATCAGAACTTTTGGGGCTAGTGGTTGGAGCAGCAACAATTGGTGACTAGCTGGTGAACACAAATATCTGAGAAAAATATATTTCAAAACACAAACTGCTTTATGGAATTTCATTAGAGAAAATCATCCCAGTATTTTTCAATATTATTTAGAAGTCTAGACTTGTCCAGGAATGTAAGATTCATAACATCCCATAGGATTGTAGTCCCTTGGGGTATGCTAACCAGGATTTAAAAGTCCTGATAACTCTTTTGGGGCCAAAATGTGAGATTCATTTTTTACCTCCATATTTGGTTTCTTCCAACTATGACACCATAGGATCGTAACAGATTTAGACAAGTGCATTCATTTGTTCCTCATTCCCATGCCTTTTGCATTCTTTTGATGCTTCGGACATTTGTCCTTCGAGTATTCCTTGATTTCTTTTTTGGCTCTTGAGATTTGATTTAGGTTCTTCCATCCATAATGTCCTTTTGTGTGAGTGACGATTAGCTTCAACTCATGAATAAAGAATAACCCTTTGAGAAATCCTTTGATTTTATTGAATTAATTCTTCAGCACATCTTTTTGATACAAATTTTCTTTTCTAGAATTTAGACTCTTTATATTAAGCCTTTTGTCTTTTCATTTCGTGGCATGGGATTATTTTGAATACCATACACCTGTCCGTTCTGTTTCCTTTCTGTGGGTCTTTTGTGGTGATCTTCATATGACATATATTAGTGTGAAAATGGATGGATCCCCAAAATAGTATTCTAGACGTCATCTACCTTAGTTATTTTACAGGGTTTAAAATAGGACTTCAATGTGTTCTTTAAATAAATTCCCTTAAGTAGTCTATCATGTTAAAGAATCTTGTTCTGATCAAAATTTTGGTATAGATAAATTCCAATGAGTAGTTCTTGGATTAAAATATTAATAGTTTGTCCATATTCCAATGTCCCCAAGCACCAAATATTGAGCTGTATTATTCTGAAAACAACCCAAGAAAATCATTGAAAGAAAGCAAAGCTTAAACAAAAGAAACAAAAGTAAATCAACATAAAAAAAAACAAAAAATATTAAAAGAAATCATAAATGCAAATGAACAAGGTTTATTTATGTAGAAAGAACTTCTAAGGTACTAGGTGAAATAAGGTTTGAGAACCAAACCATTAACATGAAGATTCTCCTTCCAACCTTGTAAATCCTATAAATTATAAGTCGAGGGTCCTAACTTTTGAGCAATTTGAAATGGGCTAACCCACAGGTGTTGAAACTTTGTATGCTTTCCCTTTTCATCATGCGAGTGATCGCACTTAAGAATCAAGTATCCAACTTCAAAACTTCCCTTTCCGGATTTATATTTATCAAACGACCTTTTTGACAACCTTCTGTTGGTGCTTAAATCTCTCTTTGGATTTGATCCTAAACTCTTCAAGTTTTAGCAAGGTATTAAAGCGAGCTTGTAAAAATTCACTACTAGAGCCTCATGAAGCTTGGGATAACTTAGAAGATGGGAGTAAAATGTTTGGGGGTAGGATAACCTCTTTCCCATAGAATAGAGTGTAAGGATAAAGGCCTAAAGAATTCTTGGAGCTGACCCTGTCTTCCCATAAAGCATTGGGAAGATCTATATGCCAACTTCTTTGATTTTCTATAACAGTTTTATTTAAAATTCTGATAAGGTGTTTATTAGTTGATTAAGCTAACCTATTACCATGTGGATAATAATTTTGAGAATAGTGTAACTTGATTCCTTTTTCACTAGCAAATTTAGTAAGCTTAATTGATGAAAAATAAGATGCATTATCAAAGACTAGTGAAATTGGAACCCCAAACCTGGTCATGATATTTTCTTGTAGGAAGTTGATGATTGCGTCCTCATTCACTTTGTGTAATGGAATTTCTTTGACCCATCTCATGAAGTAGTCAGTAGCCGTGAGGATGTAATTGTGTTGTAACGAAGAATTGGGATTAATTTCTTCGATGATGTCATCACCTCATTGTTCGAATGGCTTTGAAATAATAACTAGTTGCAATGGTCTAGCCGCTTTTGCTAGTCTCCCACCACCTCTCTGGCATATTTCACACTTTCTTACATATGCATGAACATCCTTAAACAATGTGGGATAGTAATATCCATCTCTTAGAATCTTGTGGGAACTAGTGTCTCCTGAAAAATGTCCTCCAACAAGACCATCCTGCAATTCTTTAACAACTTTAGAGGCATCCTCTTATTCTAGGCATCTCAAAAATACCCCATCATATTTCTTCCTAAAAACAACTCCATCAATTATTTGGTAAGAGGATGACTTTAAACGAAGTGCTCTTCTTTGTTTAGAATTCCAATGTTCTGGTAAATATCGTTGTTGGAGGTAATGTATCAAATCTTTGTACCAGGACTCAGGAGCTATAAATATAGGACTCATATCAATCATATGCAATTCGACTTCATTTTTCCAATCATCATCTTCATTGTTTTGACTTTCATCCATTAACTTCGACAACCCTTATCCTTTGATAATGGTGGCTGGTTTGAATTTGAAGTCATATTCATGTAATGTTGTCATCCAATTTCCTCTTAATTCACCCAATTCTTTTTGTACAAAAAGGGTTCTGACAACCACGTGAGGGACAATTATCTTGGTTATATTTTTAAGAATGTAAGGCCTGAATTGTTTCACTATTTTAAATATTGCATATGTCTATTTTTCAATGGCATGGTATTTCGATTCAACACCTTGTAGCCCAGTTCTCATAAATGATATGGGGTACTGTTGAGTCTTGGAAAATCATAGGTGAAAACAGTAAGGGATTCTCCCCAATAAATGTTCCCAACTAGCCCGTTACTATCCATCCATTTTGTGGTCCGGCTACCATAGGTTAAGTAACAAAAATAAAGGGTTTTACCAGTTACGGCCTGATCCACCGTGTATCGTTTTTAGTTTTAGTTTTAATTATGAGATGTAAGTGCCTATCTAAAATGCAGATTGACAAAGAATGCAAGGAGTGGTCACAATGTGATGCGCAGGTTCTTACCTCTTGTCTTAACTGTCTCGCATCTAAATCACACACACACAACAAGAAATAAAACTAACTAACTAAACTGTCCCTAGGGAGAAAGATTATCATTTAATGACTAATGTATTACTGTTCATGCATTAAGCAAAATCACGGGTAGCTATTCTTTATTTCAAAACACATAAACATGAATAGATAGATGAACAACAAGATAACTCATTGTTTATGGAAAGCATTCATTACTCATAGCGGAAATTCCATAAAATAAACTAGAGCGCATTCATACAAGAACATAGGTTCAACAAGTTAGAATGACCTCACAGTTAATGGACAAAAGCCGAAAATGAAATAGTTCCCCTTCAACAACATCCATTGCATAGCATTTGAACATTCCACCAAAGCTTTCTCCAACAAGCAAAATTGTATTTATTTATTGCAAAAAGGAAATAGTTCCTCTTACAACATGTTCTCATAAGAGTAACTAGGAAAAAGTCCTTTCCTTATCAAACTCTCCTATACTTATACAAAAAGCAAAACTTTTGTGCTGCCCCAAATGATTCTTGGGCTTCTCGAACATTTCAAATCCCAAAATTGTCATGTAGTGACTGCTCATGCATTATACAATATATTACATTTAAACAAAACTAATAGAGCATTTTTAAGTGGAGGGCCCTGCTTGGTCATTTAAAAAGAATTTCCATGCTTGGGCTTCCGCTGCTATGATCTCAAATTCTGAAGGTTCAAGAAAATGAATATTGATCTCATACTTTGCAGCCTGATTTTTAATCAATTCAATTCTTGCTTGGCTCAATCGTAGATGATCCTCAAGTAGCTGGACGCTGACTGCTGGATGAGCTACTGCATTCTTCAGGATTTGCTCATCCAGGACTTTGACTTACTGAATATTTTGCTTATCCTCCCGATACCTACCCTGTAGAATTCCTGTGAACAACTCATGCTCTAGTAATGCATCTAATCTATGTTCAGTAGCAACTTGGCACCTATTGTAGGTGATCAGCACCCTTCTGCAATATTCAGTACAAGCTCCTCTTGTCTTATTCACAGCCTTCTTGAACTCCTCTGTAGTGTTTATTGCGAACTCTAACAAATCATAGTACTGCTTTAAGCTATGTTGATATTTGGATGGTAAATCTCCAGGGATTTCTTCAATGGTTTTTGTCCTTACTATTCTACCAGTCAGGACTTCCAAAATGTCTTGAGACCTATCTACAAAATATGAGGTAGTTTCCATAAATTCCTCCAATCTGTTATCTATCTGCAAGATTTTGCATCTTTCCTCTTCAATAGACACCTGCAGCTGGTGCATTCTTCTTCTTTGGGATAGGACATGCTCGTTAAGAGGCTGAATATCAATGTGCTATTCACTGGCCTCCTTCAATGATGCTATTAGTGAAGCAATATGTCCTTCAAAATATGCTTCCTACACCTAAAATTGCTTTTCTTTCTCTTCCATGGCGACCCTCTCTGCCTCCAACTCTTGTACTTTGATTTGAAGTTGGTCCTTTGCTATTTCGAGATCATCCTTTTCTATCTTCAGCACCTGATATTCTTTCTATAACCTCTGCAACTCTGCTAGGTTATTCTGAGCATCCTTTTCATTCTTTTCTGCTGAGACTTCCAAGGCCATCTTGCTTTCCTGTAGAGTTTGAAGTTCTTCCTTTGAAGTTCTCACTTCATTATGCATATCTTTAAACTTCCTCTTTAACGTGTTTCCTTCATCCCTCTCCTTTCTTAGGGTGTCCTTTAATTGTGTTGCATTTTTCCTTGATTGCTCAAGGTCTGTCATTAATTGATCCACATTTTCTTCAGTGGCATGAATTAATGCCGCTCCAGCTCTGGCTGTCAGTCTTGTATCTTTATCTATCCCATGGAACAAGGTTTTATTAGTGACCATCATCCCTGATTGTCCACCTGTTTCAACCTTCTTCTCGGTCGTTTTTACAATCCTCTTCTTTTCTTTGTCGTAGAAGATGGTGCTAAAATCTGGTACTTTTTCCCTTTCTTCTACAAAAAAGGTATCAGATTTAATTCAGAAAAAAACAACTTGTCCTATATTGCTTCAAGAAGTTGCAGCAAGCTCCTATGTGTTAGGAAAATCTTGTCCCTTCCCCTGATTTGTCTGTTCCTATACTTCTTGAGTGTCTATTGGTTCAGTAGTTTGTTGGTTTGTTATAGATCCTGTCAGGTTCAGACCTTCAGCTTCCTTTCATTTCTTCTTCATCTCTTCATCTTCTTTGTTCTTTCTTTCTTCTTCTGCCTTCTTTGCAAAATCCTCTGCATTCTTTGTTTCTTCCTCTGCATTCTTTGCTACTTCCTCTGCAGCGTTATTTCTTTCTTCTTCCTCATTTTTAAGCCAACTCTCAGCCTCCTGTGCTAGTCTCCTAGCATCCTCTTCTCTCTTCTAGGCCTCTTCTTCTTCATCTTTCTTTTGTGTGGTTTGGCCCTTACCACCCTTAATGGTGGTTTTCTGTTTAAATATTCTCTTCAATGTAGTCATATTTCTTGCATTCTTGAAGATTTCTTCATCTTTGTCCCAGTGGTTTATATATTCAAAGTGAACATTTGCCTCTTTGCATTGTTCTGCAACATTCTTTTGGGAGTCATTTCTGTGGAAGTTTATCTCCTCAAAATGAAAGTGCTCCAATTCTTGAACAAATTCAGTAGCTAGTTTGACCTTTGAAATTTTGTAACTTCCCAGCCTGAAAGGTATGGCAGGATAGGCTACCTTCTTGTGTTCAAACAGGAAGTTGCCTGTACCATCTAGGTAAACTTTCCTAACTGCTTCCTTGTGCACCACATAATCAGTGGCACACTTAGGGAGTAAAGAAGGTTCCCTAGAGCAACCATACATCCTAATGTACATCCCTTCATTAGTCAAATAGTACTTTGCATGCTCCTCGATGAGTTTAAATGCCTCCTCAGACATACAATTACATTTTTTTAAGAAGATCAAAGTGTACAAAGGCATAATAAATTTCTCACATATATTTTTATAGAGGCTGAAATACTTGTGTGCCCAAAATATTTTGTACGTAGTGTACACAGAGGTTCTGTCCCTGTCCCAAATACATCTTAAGGTGGGAAATGGATGGGTACACAATATAAAGTCTATTAAGATGGAGCTCATATAGAAGTTAGAATTTTTCTGGGACACCCCTCCCAAAGCTGAGGATATACAAGCTAATATACTATTGGAAAAAATGTTAGCCCAATTGAACACAATCCCCTGGGTGGCCACATAGAAAATAACAAGAACCCAACCCAACTTGAAACTCTTACCATGGGATCTTCCAAACACTTTGTTCAGCATTAATGCTATAAACCTATAATGGGTTCTGAGAGTGCATGTGTCATACTCTCCTAATGGCTTGGTTCGAAAGTTCTCCCCAGGTATCATCATTTTCTTCACTGTCTCAACCAGGTACAAGTTTATTTCTTTCAACCAATCTTCAGTTAGGTAAACCTAGGATAGGTGTAGGTGATATGCCAATGAGACATAACCAGGACTGTAGGCAGCATATCCTTGTTTTGTAGTATTGTCTAAAATCATAGTTGTCACATCTTTCCTAGGCAGAATCCATCCAATCACCTCAGAACATGGGAACAACTCTAGTCTAGTGGCTATCTTCATCAGAGCATACTTCTCAATGTTGGTGTATATGGTTAGTTATTCAAACCCTGCATCAGGCACTGCTTGATTTAAAATCATTTGATATATCTCACCCCACTTATAGTCTGGCTGCACCCAAGTGGTAGCTCTAGTATCCTCATAGATATATTCCACTCTAGTAATTATCTCCACATCAGGCTCATCCTCAGCAATAGGAGCCTTCTTCTGTCTTTTAGGCATATCTCCTTTGAAAAAGTTTCCCTGTCATAAACCAAAATGCATTTAGGCTATCTGTGTTTTTAATCAGTATTCGAAGAATGAAGAAAAACTGTATATACATTTACCTCTTCCATATTCGCAACAGCTAAACCTATCAGAGTGCAAATGCAAAATCGAGAAAAACTAGCAAGAAAACTTCTGAAACTTGCTAAGTATGAAAAAATCTTAAGTTCATCTGCAACTAGAAATAATTGTGATTACAATGCATCATTTAAACTGAAGAGCATTCACATCCTTTGCATCACTTGAACCACTAAAATCGAAAATCAAAACATGAAAACCAATCCCTCTAGCATCTAGAAAAAATAGGGAAAATGTCTGTGATTGAAAGAAACTGAAGCTTCCTCCCTCCTCCAGATAGCCATAGAAAAACCCACAAAAACTGGTGCAAATAGCGTAATGGTTGTTTGCACCAGCTACCGAGACTTTCAAACCGCGGTCGAAACTCCATAACATCTCACACAAACTCAAGAAACTAAAAACCCCCCCACTATAAAAACTTGCGAAACTGGCCAATACTCTACGGCGTAAGGATGCAAAATACAACTTAAACAACTAACTATAAATGGTGGGAACACCTAACCACAGGACAAAACCCTAGTTCCAAAACTGATCAATAAAATCAAAAGAAGGAGAAACTACGGTTGGCCTACCTGGAAGACGAGTTGTGCAGTCGATAAGGAAATCCAAAAACTCCATGGAAACTCCACCCATGACGAAGATCATGATAGCTAGGCATGAACGCATAGTTCAACTTGACAGGGACAGAGTAAGCATGAGTTCACAAAGATAAACAATAAAATAATAACCCATCCCATATATATACACTTCGGTGATAAAACAGTCAGCGGGAAAATGTTTCTATCGAAAAGTGGAACAACTAAGGCATTGGTGGGTTAACCTGCTACTGAGCCGCAATTTCGGGAAATGGACGGACTAGGAGTTTTGTGGCACAATAAAAAATGATGAAATAAAACATTAACCTTGTAGCATTGGACCCTGAAATCACTATAGCATCGGATGAATAGTACGCTAAAGAGCCGCAACGATGGAAGTTACATGGACAAAACGTTCTGTAGACCAGTCAACATCATAGAAAACTAGAACAAAGCATCGGTGAAACATAAGCAAACCATTGGTGAAGATCAGAACAAAAACATTAGCGAAAGGAAAATCTATATGGCGGATGGTTAGTCCGCTCTGGAGCTGCAACAACGGAACACAAATAGACTACGGCTTTCATGAAACATGAAACCATCGGTGATCGAAACAAACAAAGACTAATCCCCCAATCAAAATTCCAACACAATTATGATAGCGAAAAGAGTAAAATCATTTTAAAAGAAAAAAAACCACTGAATCAGAAAAAATAATGGCTTTCATTGAAGTGTTCGCAATCTTCCATCCGAAACGGTGGCCATACAAAGGACTTATGCTTCGACGGTGATGAGACAAAAAATGCTGATATGGATATCAAACGAAAAATGCATCGACGGAGAACAAGGCTTTGGATCAGGTCATTCGTTATTGAGCTTTTGCAATGGTGGCTGCGTAGATGATTATGGCCCCGATTCACAGTTCAAACAACTTTCGATAGCAAAAAAAAAAAATCATCCGTAAGTCAAAAATCAAGTTCAATTCATCAACATCAACAGATAAAGATATTCATTCAACAATCAACTTAAAAAAAAATCAAACTCGCAGCAGAGTTAAGCAATCCCAACAAATCTAAGAAAGACAAAATTTAAAAGGAGGGTCCAAACCTTTTAGAAATTTGGGAAAATGTTGCAGCTACAACAAGTACTCATCTCCACTTTCTTTTTTCTATGTGAGCACTGTTGCAAGTGAGTTATCAAAGGAAAAAGTATAGAATATAAAAAAAATTCAAAGTCAGTACTTTTAAGAGAAGGTGCATGAGCTGTACACTTAAATTGTACACTCTCTAATTACCATTTGTTGCAAAGGTTTTACTATCTGTGCAAAATCAGGAACAAACCTTTGAATAAAATTTATAATACCCATGAATGATTGCATACCTTTTTCTATTGTGGGGTAATGGAATCTTAGATATGGCTTCTATTCTCTTCGAGTCTTTGGAGATTCCATTTTTTGAAATAATATGTCCCAATAGTTTTTTGTCTAATACTTCTAAGATTCATTTCTTAGGATTCAAAGAGATGTCATATTTTTGACAATGGTCAAAAATTTGTTTCAAATGAAACATATGATCTTCCCTCTTCTTAGTGAAAACTGTTACATCATCCAGATAAAGTACCACACTATGGCCAATTAAACCCCAAAAAGTTATATCCATTTCCCTTTGAAAAGTGGCTCACACGTTGATGAGGCCGAATGGCATTCTTTTGTAAGCAAATGTTCCCCACTTTGTTCGAAATGTGGTTTTCAGCTTGTCTTGGCTAGCTACCAACACTTGGTTATAGACCGAAAACCCATATAATAGGGAGAACAGTTCAGAACCTGAAACCATTTGTAGGATTTGCTCCATTGGTGGAATTGGATAATTATCTTTATCTGAAGCTCGGTTCAAAATCTTAAAGTCTATGCATAATCTTATTTTACCAGAATTATTTCTTACTAGTAACAAATTTGCTACCCACTCTGAGTGCCTGACTCTCAAAATGATGTTTTCATAAAGTAACTTCTTCACTTTATTTTGGATCAGGGGTTCCAGTTTGGGATGCATTTTCCTCAATGGTTGCTGAAATAGTTTCAAACCTACTTTAATAGGAATGACATGTTGGATGATGTAGGTATAATAGGTCTTCAAATATTCATATGTCCAAGAAAAAACATCCTTATATTGTCAAAACAAACTAACAAATTTTATTCTTTCTCTTGGTGAACAACATTTTACCAAGTTCACATACTTGGGTTCAGCCTCTGTCTTAAGATTAATCAGTTCATACTACATAGATGAACTATTCATTTTGACATTGGCAGGTTTTCTGAACTTGCTATTCAAATCAAACATCCCTTCCAATGTTCTTACCCTTTTAGGCATAAAGCTTCCATTTTGAATATTAGTTTGATGCTCTTCATCATCAATCACTAAGTCCTTGAAAGTCTTGTCATTTTTTAAAAACTCTATGATTTGCTTATCATCATCGAATACTCTCAAATTTGTGACATTGTCTGGTATAGATGGACTGAAAATCAATTCAATTGAGCATTTGTTATTACTTGGCACTAACCTTGCAGCACAAATAGCTAACAAATGAGTTGCTGCATTTTGCAATCTAGGAATTGAATTGATGTTGAAGGCATTGAAATTTGTTATAAGATCCCATACTTTATTTTGGTATCCTTTTAAGTGCGGTGGCAAACAATGAATTGTGTTTCGAACTTGTCTGACAATTATCTCAGAATCACCAAAAACTTTGAAAGTTTTTACATTAAATTCAATGGCCTTTTTCAAGCCTTGGACTAGAGCTTCATACTCATCTGTGTTATTCATACATTCAAACTCTAGTCAACAAGAGAGAAAATGTTTGTTATTTTCAGTATCAATAAGGACGTAACCTGCTCTTGATCCCTCTTGTGTTTTGGAACCGTCAAAATACAATAACCAAAATCCAATTGCTAAATCTACATAATTAGTGTTTCTTTCTAAGTCAGAAACTAAGTTAACTATATTACATTCAATATTATTTGTCTGTGAAAAATGAAGGAGTTCATACTGTGTGTCTGAATCACTACTGGATTCTTCCACTTGATAATTTCTAGGTTCAAGTTCTATGAAATAGTTACCCAAGACCGAAGATGAGAAGTTTATGGGTTCATTTTTCCCTTCCAATTGTGTCACATTGTGTTTCATGTGTGGTTCTCTCATCACCTTAATCTTATTTTGGTTGTTCTTATGGGGAAAACACAAATGCAACCAATCTGTTGCAAAGTATCCATTCAGTTTTGCAAACCAATCTCTACTCAATACCAAACCATATGCCTCTGGTATATCTACCACCATGATGTCTATAAACTGGAAGACCCTTTCATCTGCATACAACTGAATAAACACATTTTACATTTCTCCAATTACCTTAACTGCAGACGTGTCCAACTAAATGATATTCCAAGAGGATGGTGTAGGTTGGCCATTAATATTTTTGCAGAATGAAAGTGGCATGACATTAGATGAAGCTCCGAAATCCACCAAACAATTATGCACATTATGGTTGAAAATCTCAAAAAATAGTAGAAACAAAATTTTTTGAGATTTAGACTTCCCTCCAATGCTAGCTTCATTGATTTCTTTATCTGACGAAATGTCATCTTGGGATTTAGTGGGTTGTAGATCAAAATATTCCAAGAGCTTCTTCCTTTGCTGAGGTAAGTGAGACAATTCAAATAAATAAATATTCACTTTTGTTTTCTTAATGTCTTCTACGATGACGTATCCCATATCATATTCTACTGAACCTTTCTTGTTGCTTTCTATTTTACTTTCCACAACATTCATAGACTTACTAACTACTATAACTTTATCTTTTGTGGTCACCAAATCAGACTTAGGTGGTATTTTGGTATAACTGCTAATATTATTCATACTTTCTTGTATCTTCCTAATCTTAGGTAGTAAAAACCATTCATCCATTATTGGTCCTTTGCTTCTAGTTGTAACATTAACTACTAAAAGTTGAATTTCTTTGGTATGTTCCTCTTCATCTAACCCCGATGTAGGTGGACAATCCCATAAGACCATCTTTGTTTCATGTAATTCTTCTCGTTCATTTGAGCATCGAATATTTGATTCATACCTAGATTCCTTGAGTTAATTCATTGTGGGAAACACTTTTCAGAATGAGGTTGTTGATGAAAAGTGCAGAAATGATCCATTCCTACCTCAGTAAAATTCAAAACAGAAGAACTATGCACAAAGGGTTGAGATGTTCCACCTTCCTCTCTTTTCCTGAAATAAAGTTTGAATTGTTTCTTGGATGAACTGGCTTCTTTATCTTTTTCTAGATCAACAATCATGTTTGATAACTTATGTACCATTTTAACTACCTTATCCAATTCACTTGAATGTTCCTCCTTAGATCTAGTTAACAACAAGGGTTTTTTACTGCTAAAAGTCCTTACCTCTAGTTTTGCAGTGTGTTTGTTTATGATTTTAAGTTCATCTTCTATTTTATTTGCTTCTTCATCAGTTTCCTCTAAATAGGGCTTTACTGAACTCTTGACAAACATTGTTATGCTAGGACAAAGTGCTGAAGTGTAGTATTCTATTAAAGTTTCTTCAGCAGGCTTTATTGTAGAACTTAAATTATTCAAGTGAGCAACAAACCTCTGATTAAAATCTTGCACCTTTTCTATCTTATCCATCCTTATAGCTAACAATTCTTTCATGAGAGTGGTAGTGGTTCTTTGACCACCAAACCTGCTTTAAAACATTCTTAAAAAGGTATCCCAGTCTGCTATCGAATTTGCTTGTAAACCAAAGTACCGGGCAGAGGCCTTAACTTCAAAAGTATGTGGAAATCATCTGCATACCACATCTTCATGCTCTACAGCTGAAAGTTCTAAATCCAAGTAAAAACTTTGCAGGTGATCATCCATAGAAATTCCTTTTCCAGTGTCAAACTTAGGTAATGCCTTTGAATAATTTATTTTGATAAAGTATATTTTTATTATCTTTTGAATAATTTATTTTGATAAAATTTCCAATATAATATTTCTTGTTTAACCATGTTCACAACTATGATTTTAATCATTTGTTCCAATAATGTTATGCTTATATATGTTTTAATATCATATGGGATATTTTATTTTGATATTGTCCTTTTTAATATTATATGGGATATTTTATTGTGATATTGTATTTTTAGTGTAACATGGTAATATGGCTTGATTTGTTTTCCTATGTAGAGAGCATTCATATTTCGATTCTTTCATAAAAAATATTTAGCAATGTTATATTTGAGAGTTATTTACTTGAGATCTACATAAATCAAACCTCTCCAACTACAGTCTTGGTAAATATTTTCATTATTTCCTGTGATCGATTCTTTGTTTTCTGGCAAATTTGTGCTTCTCTTTTACTAGTAAATCTATGTGACACTTACGTAGGTGCTATGTACATATAGTCATGGGTTTTGAACCTAGGTGGAGGTAGCCATAGCATATTATCCCAACTAACCAATCTACAAGTTGGACCCTCTTTTTCCCTAGACTACAATCGTGGAGAAAGATGATTAAAATATTCTAATTGAACTATTCTTGTATGCTTGACAACAATAATGAATAATATTGTAGGTCTTGTAGCATACATGTTGATTACCAAATCCCAAATCATTTCCGATAGATAAATGTGCATGAAAATACAACTTAACACTAAAGGAATTGATAATTTGGCTCAAAATGACATAAGTGGTGACATGCCTAAAGCCATTGCCAATTTAACTCAGTTAACTTATCTGAATCTGGTTGGAAATACCTTTTTAGGTTTAGTGCCTAAATTTATCATCAAATTGAGCAAGTTAACTATTTTAGATCTCATCTCAAATAGGTTAAAAGGTAGTCTCCCTAGAGGTATCAGACATTTAAGTAAGCTCTTAATCTTAGAGTTGAACGGTACAATTTCACCAGTAACCTTCCTCAAGCATTTTTTTCCCAATTTAAGAGTTTTGAGTTTAGGTCATAATAAGTTTCATGGTAGTATTCGACAATGGATTACAAATCTCACTCGATTACAAATTTTAGATTTATCCAACAATAATTTTGGTGGAAGCATACCATATAATCTCGAGAGACTTAAATGATTTTCTCAAGTTAATGATAATACAATATATAAAGAACTAAAAAATGTTATGAAAATATTTGAGTATGATGTAAGCTATGTGTTATCCAAAAACACTACACTTGTCTAGTAATAATCTTATTTGAGAGAATCATTAAAGTATAGGGACTCTAAATAGTTTGAAATTATTGAATTTATTTATAAACCAACTAGAAGGGCATATTCCCACTTCTCTTAGTAATATATCTATATTGGAGCAGTTGCACTTGTCCATAAATAATTTTAGTGGAGTAATTCCACAAGATATTTCTAAATTAACTAGGTTGGCATCTCTAAACATTTCACAGAATAGACTTTGTTGGAGAATTCCAAAACGAACACAATTTGATACTTTCAGTCTGACTTCATTTGAAATGAACAAATGCTTATGTGGTTCTCAATTACAAGTTCAATGTAATGAAGGGAATAATAAAACAACAATGCAAGGAATCAACACCAATTTCATTACAATGGAAGGCATCACCACCAGCAAGGGACCAGCTGGCTAAGTCGTGTAGATGAATATTTCCCATTGGTTGCAATGGGGTTGGGAGTGTGAATCAGAATTTGGAGAGTTGTAAGTGTCATGATGTTATGGGAAACTTCTAGACATTGTACAATTCCCTCAAAAACAAAACAATTTTATGGAGTGTACCAATTCCCTACATAATATGAAGCTTTGTTCTACCTATACTAAACGGTTAAAGTAGTCATGTGAATTCTTAAATCAGGTAACAATAATGTTTTTTGGTTGACATAAAAACTTTTTTGTATCATTTTGATTATATATTTAAGAAGTTGTATTAATATATTGTTAGTATATATTGTTATTATCCTTTTAATAATTTATTTTTAATATAATTTTCATAATAATCTTTGTTGTTTATCCATGTTCATAACTATGATTTTAATCATTTGTTCTTAATTTATTTTCCTATGTAACTAACACTCATATTTTGGTGCTTTGATAACTCAGATTTAGCAATGTTCTATTTTGTTGGTGGTATTTATCTCCCATGTTTCTAGATTGGCAAAGATGGTTAAAGGAAAGAATAACTCATCTTTACACTCCATTGATGTCTAATTCCATGAAAACACAAGGTTTGTCTATGTATATCATTAACATTGCGATATCTTTAAAATTGTGATATCAAAAGTTATTTGAAGGACTAAATATTACCTTGAAACAAAATAATTGGACTCTGTTACATATTACTTATGGATTAATATGTTTTAAAAATAATGATAAACAATTATTGTGAACCTGTATCCGTGAGAGGGTGGTGTATTTGTGTTCAAGAAAAGCGTCGGTCTCGTCCACATACTCAAATATAGCTCTTAAATCATCGTGTAAATACAACAAAACTTCTTTGGTTTTTTAATTTAAACCTTATTCTGACATAGAAATTTAGTGCCTTGGAGAGGTATGGGATGCTTAGTCTCTGCCACATCCCGTCAATTGAGTGCATTGGACAGTTATTTACTTGAGATCTACATGAATCAACCCTCTTCAACTATAGTCTTGGAAAATTCCGTCTCATTCCAGAAATTCGGACCCCATTCATCCAGCTAATCGATTTTATTAGTAGGATGTTTCCTAATGTCTCTCATGTGCTTAAAGTGCGTTTACATCTTCGACAAATGCATGGACAACTCCTTTTAACAGACTTTTTCATGCGTTGTTTTCCTATCTCGGAACAAAGTTTCTTTGTTTCACTTTGCTCGTGCTCCAACGCACCAATGAGTCTTTATGCCACATTGTAGCGTGACTATAAATTTTATTTCCATGTTGTATGTTCTTTATTTACTTTATATATGTTGAGTAAATAATTTGCAACCTAATTGGTGCTCTAGTAATTAATTAACTCACAATGCTTACTTATTTGTATAGTAATTATCCCACTTAGACTAAGATTAGGATGTAAAGTGGTCACCTCTCGAAATAAACTTAGGTAATCACCCTTGAGTCTTTCAAATGGGTCTCAATGGTGTCACTAGTATTCGAGATATCACATGGTTCTTTTCTTTTCTTTAACATCTCTAGTTCGAGTAGTGTAGAATTCACTTTTTTCACACAAGAAAGGACCTAAAAACCCTCCCCTTCCGAAGTATTATCTTCACAATTTTTATGAATCATGAAAGGGACTGAAGGGTGAAATACCTCCATTGCACACTTAGCATTTATTTTTTGCAATCATCATTAGTTTGTTTTTTTGCTCAAATTACAATTTCCATCATTTTGTTTTGAGCACTTTACTTAATTGCAGCAATATTATTTGCTTTCATCACATGTGTTTTCCCACTTGCACACACCGAGGGACCTAAAGACTCTTTCCACTCGAGTATGATCTTCACGATTTTAGTGAATTGGAAATGAAGGAAATTATGAAATACCTCCCTTACACTCATTAAATTCACAACAAAATCCTTAATAAACAACCATTATAAATTCTAAACGAAATAAAATCCTCCACATGAGGTCACAAAACAATATCTTAGCTTAGTAGGATTGATTGGGCTAGGAATCCAAACAAATCCCACCAATCTAGTTTCATTAGGAATATTTTTTAAACATACAATTTTTGTCTTATAGGGTGCTTTTAAATCCTACTATAAGCAAGTGTTCAAATATATCCCAGATAAGAAGTGTACCAAGACCAAGGAGCTGAAATCTGAGGTATAGCTTCCATTCTCTCCCCTATGAGTAACTCACCTTGTTGTGTATACCGCCCAGGCCTAACTGATGATCCACACTTGACACAAGGTAACCATAGTGGAAAAACTTAGGGCATTGCTAAGGAGCACTTAGAAGTGTAGGCGACTCCTAAAATTAGTTGTTTCCATTGGAAGGTGTTGCAAAGTATTCTTGATTAGAGAATTGGCCCCATCACTGGTAGAAATGGCTCTTTGTTACCACCACTAGTCAATCGTTGTGTGGATTCCATCATCGCCAACAGTTGTGTTTTTGTAAGTCCCAGTTACATTTTAGAGGTAGGATGTTAGGTATTTTTAGGGAATTTACACTTTTTGTTCTTTTCTAAATACAATCTCATTAAACTCGTAATTTAAAAAGAGTCGACATGTGGACATATTTGTATTAAGTCATATTTGCACATATTGCTTCATCTTCTTGTGGAAAAGGCTCATATTTGTTCACTCCCCCAAGATGGAACACCCCGCCTACTTCTCCCCCATTAGGAGGAAGCCACGCTACATCTTAATATTTCCCTAAAATATCAATATCATCGCTGCATATTCCAAGGTCTCCCCTTGTGGAAACCATCCACATGACAACATGGCATCTCCCAACACAAACCTACCATTCATGACAAGTTTGAACCTCCCTGATCTATCCAAGTTGGTTAATGACCCCATAGCTCATGACGTCAATTGTCTCAATATGATTCAAAAGCTTCTCTTGGATATCCCTAAATTCACGTGGAGGAAAGGGGATGATTTAACCAATCATATTATGTCTTTCCATCTATGGTGTTCCTATAATATCATAGTGGAAGATTTGTTATTCCTTCTCCTCTTCCAAAGAACCATTACTGGTATAGCTGCAAAGTGGTATGTAAATTTCACTTAAGTGTCTCATAACAACTTTGAGATAGTCACCATTGAATTTATCTCTTACTTTCAATTACCTATAATACATGACCTTGGTCTCAAAATTCTCACTGAGTTTCAACAAAATACTGCGACCCACATAGTAGATCATGTCCATGAGTGGCATCATCACCACAATTTGTGAAAAGTCAAAATTCAATCTCCCTTCCTTTTCGATTGGTTTCTCAAATCACTCCAACCAACTATCACAAAGGATGTGGCCACCTCAATACCACGAGATGAGAAATAATCAATTCTCAAATCCCAACACTTTGATCTTATTTATGCTCAATAAGGTTATTTGTACATCGTACTACCATATGCTCCTCAACATCAATCATTGGATCCTCTCATTGTAGGAATGTCACATTCTGCGAATGGAATTATTGGGTCCATTTCTTCTGAAGGTAAAATCCCCCACAAAAGAAACTCTTGCACCACCACCCATGATGGTGCAATACCCACATGTCACTGTTGTGTCATCTCCCACTAGCACTATACCAAATCCCTCATTTGGACATCACCAAGTATGGAATGTATAACCCTATCTACTTGAGTACAATCCAAGTAAAAATAGTTCCTCAAACAGAAATGGCACCACCTGCGCCTTCATCCGCATCATATGCAATGTAACCAACCTATATCCCACCCCCGGGGTATATTTCCTACTACCCATACCCATGTCCCATGGCATGATACATATGCCTCATACAAGTGTCAAAATTTTCCTACCATCTATGCAAAAATAAGCTCAACAATTTGAACCTTTGAATCTCACCAATCCCCCAAATCCTCATAATAATGGGGAGAAGAAGGGTAAGAACAACAATTGAACAACAAGGTAAGGGGTTCAACCCAGTTCCCCAAGAGAACTTGAACTAGGGTAACCAAACAACATTAGGGGGAAACTCTCTGAAGCAAGGAAAGAATACCAACCAAGGAACCAACTACCCTTTCTCAATCTACAGTGAGTATGGTCATTAAAGCCACCATTTCTTTCTTATCCCCGACTTCCAACAGTTGGTGGAGCAAAGAAACAGACACCAACAAACCTAACTGAAGTTCCTCCTACTCCACAACCACATCAAGTCGTTTTGCAACAACCTTTTTCCAACCATGGATTGGTTACCCAACATTTGGACCGTCACCCCTTGGGTGATGGTCCTTCCAAAAAATTTATATGAACTCAATGTCAGTCGACCTCTAGACCCACACCAAAGGCTACACCAATGTTGATACTCACTAGTACTTGGGGAGACTTCAATCCCTTCAGGAGGATCTTCGTATATCTCACACCCATGCATGGAGCAAATTCTTAGGATACCAAAACCACTACTAATACATACACCTCATAATCCCCAAATGAATCCTTCCCACAATTATAGCATTTTTGATGACTTGTCACAGTCATCAACCTCCATGTCAACATTAGAATTGTTACAATCTTTCCCTTCAAAAAGAAAGGCACTATTTAATGCACTCGGTTCCATTGACCCATTTGACGCAAACCTTATGACTTTAGAACTAGACAAAGGTGAACCATGACTACCATCATCAGTCGCATTCAAATTCCCAGACACGGTAAAGAACATAATCATTTATTGGCGTATCATCGCTAAAGGTGAATCCACATGCATTATGTCTACCAATGATTGGAAGAGATCGGGATCCATCGAGATAGTCCCATCCTCTATCACTCTTCATGCATATGATGGAAGACCATCCCAACCATGAGGATTATACCAAAATGTCCCCATCAATATAGGAAGAAAAATGGTGATGATTGATGTTGAAGTCATCGATGCCCAGCTAGACTACGATATCCTCTTGGGTTGTAGTTACATGTATGCCATGAAGAAAGTTACCTCCTCGGTATTTTGTACCATGATGTTTCCTTTCAATGGGAAGGTGGTCACCCTAGACTAGCTAAGCTACTACAACCCCAAGCATTTACAAATATTGATAATTCTCTACCCACAATTCAAGAATAAAAACCAACACCATACGTTGAAATAAGCTTGGGTGTGTACAAATATTGTGACCTCCTAGGGGCATATTTAGGCCTTCCACTTGAAATCCCCATCATAATGGAAGGACTCAGGTGTACTCTTTTCACCATCGGAAAGGATCCTTCCCCCGCAACGACTTCATTGACAAAAACACCAATGATTCTCAGTGTGGAACATGTGCTGAACCCATCAATGCCTCATGTGTTCATGATACCATTTTTGTACCACCCCCTTCCCCCTATTGAAGTGCAATGAACACCAGTTATGGATCAATTAACACTCCCAGGAGTCACATTAGGATTCTCATTGTGCTACCTTATGCCACCATTTCCCAAAATAGATTCAAATCCCATTGCACATTATGATATGGTGTTAGTACGGTGAGTCGCCCCTACAATTCCACCTAGTGTACCCACACCACCTGTGACTCAACCAAAACTAGTAGTCATTAAAGCACACAATGGGGGAATCAGACAACCCAAGCTAAACATCCCCACCAATGGAGGTATCAAGTAGCCTAAGTTTAAATCCCCTCCCATAATCACCCATGCACCTTAATGCTCATCAGGCACAACTAATATTAACATAAAGGATGCAACCCAAAAAACATTGAAAGAACTAATCATGCATGACACAACTACCATGTGGGTCACACCCACTAATACATAATAGTAAATTTGCAATGGTTTTTCGTTGCTATTTCCACATTTCGTCGTCTCAATTGTGACAATAACGGTCGCGATGTTTCATGGCACTTATTTCATGGATATAATGACGAACTTTATAAGTCGTCGATATAGACACAAAAAGTGACCTCCATGTGTCTTCTATACGGTGGCTTTGAAATTGATTTTTTTAATTCATTTTCTACATTTCGTCGCTTTATTGACAAATTTGTCGTCCCTATAACGACGAAAATATGGCCAAAAACTGCTAGGAAATTTTTTTGTTTCCACGCAAAACCATGGAACACTTTTGACGAATCTTTGTCTCTTTATTAACGAATTCTAGAATTTGAATAGAAATTTCTTCCATGCAAAACTGTGGAAAACCAATATCTATCGACAAAATCTGCAAGTTGAACGGTAATCTTTCCACAAAACTTCGTCACTATAGCAATGCTATTCATGGAAATCCACCTGGGGTTTCAACGGTTTTGCAATACCCACGATGAAAGTTTGTCGATATTGTGACGAAACCTAGAGGTTTAAAAAAAATATAGAAAACCGTGGAAAGCACCTTCCATTCCATTGTTTTGGATCTTCAATAAGTGGGTGTGAAAAAATACATACTATATTTTAAAGACAAAGAAATGGATAAAATATAACACAGGAAAGGTGATTTATAGAAGAGAAATATATCAGGAAAGTAAGATATGGGGAAAACAAATTGAAGTAAAAGGGAAAAAAATAAATTGGAAGTTCAGGGGGGAGGTCAAAAAGTGTTAACTAACTATAACAAATAAGGCATAATTATTTTAAAAGTTTCCAAAAGTACCCAAAGTGGCGCTAAGCACCCTAATTATTTCCTCAAAAACTGTTTTCCGATTAGGATGCATAAATTCATAATAATTGGCTAAAATACATAATTAGAGGCTAAAGTGGCACCTCTTCGAGAAGATTCTATGACAATGTAGGAGGGTACATCTATAAAAATAGCATCGATAAAATATGTTGTAAGCACCACAGGGATCGTATAAATATTAATTAAATGATATTCTAGGCACCACTGAGAGCTAATTTCTATGATAAGGTAGGGGGGTGCATCTATTAAAAAATCCATCGATAAAAGACATAGGCACCACTGGGATTGGATCAAATTATTGTGATCTGAAATTAGGTTAAGTCCATAGGGGCTTAAAGAGCCCACAAGGGCTTGGAAGGGTGCCCACAGAGCTTGGAAGAAGCCTGCAGAGGCCTGTAGATACTTGTAGAAGCTTAATGAAGCGGATAAGTCAGATGTAAAGGAATACCATGTTCTGAAGATGAAGGGAGCCTGAGCTTTGATGAATAAGGAATCCCACAGGTGTAAATGAAGCCAAAGAAGGTCAAGCCCACAATTTCTAGAAGAGATAAAAATGAAAAAAATGATCCTTCTTATGAAACCACCTCAACCATGGCCAAAATCGGTCAAAGTTAGTACCAAATATGCCCAAAAGAAAGAAAAAAAGTCCCTTGGGCACATGATAGGAAAGAGACATGTTAATCAACAAAAAATTAAAAACTTATTTCTATTCTTTTACTATGCATGATATCATATAACAAAAAATTCATCATAGATCACCTTTTGGCATTGATTAGAAGCAGGTCGCACAGTTGAGCATGCAATTTGTAGGTGATTTGTAGTTTAGAAACCATATCATAATTGCCTTGGAGACACTCCTTGTTAAATATCATCACTTGCTCTACTACATGTGAAGAGCTACTAGTGATAATTCATCATACTACAAAAAGCATAAGGTGCATTGAATTTGTCTTTATGTAAAAATAAATAAATAATAAAAAAATAACTCAATCCCTAGGGAAAAAGAGTAGTTGTTCACCTGGAAAATTTATTTAGGATCTTTGTAGTGCCAACTGGTGGTAAGTTGTTTTGATGTTGCTCATTATTGGAAGAGGTGAATATGAAAGTTGATCCTTCTTATGCAGCCACCTTAAGCATGGCCAAAATTGGTCAAGTTAGTATCAAATATGCCCATAAGATAAAAACACTCCCCTAAGCACATGATGGGAAAGAGACATGTTAGTCAACAAAAAATTGACAACTTATTTCTATTCAATTACTAGGAATGATCTCATGTAGCAAAAAAAACATCATAAATTACCTTTTGGCACTGAGAAGTAGGTTGCACAGTTGAGCACGCACTTTATAGTTTAGAAACCATATCATAATTTCCTTGTAGACACTCCTCATGTTATAACATCACTTTATCTTCTACCTTTGAATATCTGGACATATGAATTTATGGTCCACATATGGGCCATGCAACAACTGAAATTTTATCATCACAGTAATCAGAACATGTAAAATAGTGCAACCAATAACCAGTGTTAATCATTTAAAGTGTCATTTAGCATATGATTTCCAGATCTATGTATGTGATAGCATAGATATAAAATACTAACTTGATGAAAATTTAGTGCCAAGCTAACCATAATGTTATTATCATTCACTCGATCCTATATGCAAACTCTGAAATATAAAATCATCAAGTCCCTTACCATCACCCAGATCTCAATAGCAATAATTAGTACTAAGAAAATCCAAAACAATACTTAGTAAAATAAATTCAGAATTATATCATTGTGCATTCAGAGATGTAAAGTTCCAGATCTGAGTAAAAAATCAGACTTACATTTACCCAGAAAACTAATGTGAATAGGGAAGAAAACTAATAAAACCAGTAAGATATGTTTTAAAAAATACACCACCATCTAAATAGTTTGAAACACTAACTTGTTTTCCATTTTGAGTGTGCAGAGAAGGCACCTAGGCAATATGAGGTTTGCAATAAATATTGCAGACCTGTGTTTGATAAAGGAGAGGGCTCAGACTGTGGGAGCAGCAGGTCTGCATTTTTAGGGAAATCAAATTTCATAAGTGTAAATCGAATGCTAATAGAAAAAATTGAAACATTTAGTTATTATATTTAACACTTACCTGACAGGGCACAAAGTGTGATCTTCCACGATCACCCTGGACCATGGAAGCAGTAGGTGCCTTTCCACCGACACCACCCTGACACAATAAATCAATAAATAAACGTTATGAAAATAATTGTAACATAATAAAAAATCAGATATTGCAATAATATTTATTTTTACCTCAGAAGTAGAGGACACGTGTTATCTTCCATGATGAACATGTGCAAACCCTTGCCACAGTGTAATAAGCATGTTGTCACATGGAAATCTTTTGGGGTTGGATTTTCTAGTTATTGTAGTCATATTTAGTAACTATATTTAGCTGAGACAATAATTGTAACATCAACAAAAATGAGATATTGCAATAATATTTACTTTTACCTCTGATGGAGAAGATACATGTTATGCTCCATGGCGATGAGAAGATCCCTGCCATAGTGTAATATGCATGTTATCATATGGAAATATTCACAATAAGCATGAAAAGAGCGAATGGTAATAGTGGAAATAGAATGTTAACAGAAAAATTCTCAAGATTTAGTTATTATATTTAACACTTACCTAATGGAGCATAGAGTGTGACCTTCAACTGTCACCCTGGACCATGGAAGTAGAGGACACTTGTTCTGTTCCATGACGACCATCGACATACCCCTGTCACAATGCAATAAGCATGTTGTCACATGGAAATATTCTGGGGTTGGAGTTTCTTGTTATTGTAGTCATATTTAGTTACTATATTTAGTTGAGTCAATAAATGTAACATAATAAAAAATGAGCTACTGCAATAATATTTACTTTTACCTCCGAAGGAGGAGATACATGTTCTACTCCATGTGGATGAGCAGACCCCTGCCACAATGTAATAAGCATGTTATCATATGGAAATATTCACAATAAGCACGACAAAAGAAAATGGTAACAGTGAAAATCGAATGTTACCTGAAAAAATCGAAACATTTTGTTATTGACGTCATATTTTTTTACTATATTTAACATTTACCTCATGAGGCATAGATTGTGACCTTCCACGATAACCTTGTACCACAGAAGCAGCATGTGGCTTTCCATTGCTGCAACCCTGCAAAATAAATCAATCAATAAAAGTTGAGTCAATAATTGTAACATAAAAAAATTGACATAAGCATAACAGTGTAATAAGAATGTTATCACATGGAAATATTCATAATATGCATGAAAAAAGCGAATGTCAATGGTGGAAATCGAATTTTAACAGAAAAAATTGAAACATTTAGTTATTGTAGTCATGTTTAGTTACTATATTTAGCATTTACCTGATGAGGCATAACGTGTGACCTTCCACGGTTACCCTGGACCGTGGAAGCCACATCTATTTGATTTAAGTTGTAATCGATCAACAACTCTTCACCGGGAAGTATTGTTTTTGTTGCACATACAAATATACGATGTTCTTCACGTCCCTCAAATTCAAAATTTATTTGCTTAGTTGCTTTCACTAGCCGTCTACTATTTATAAATCCAACAATGTTTTCAAATGCTTTTGGTCTCCCATCAATATACATAGTTGCCCCTTTGTTTTTATTTTTTTTTAACAGAAACTATAAAGGGGGGAATATATAAAAGTTAGCTGTGCATAGCCATTCATTACAAACAGGATGAAACAGATTTTTTATGCAAAACAAAAGAGCTGCACGAAGGGACTATCCACTGTGTTTCCCAAAAAACTTCACGCAGAGTTTGACCAAAACACCTATAGCCATGGGTTGTATAAACCCTTACATACTATTTACAAATAAGAAGACAGAAAAACATTCATGCATAGCTTAACAAAGGAAAGACTATGGATTGCCTCTAAGGTTTCTTAGCTGGACAACAGATTCCTCCTCCATTGGAAGCGCGGCATCAGCGGTGGCTTCGTTGAATCTGCTGCTCTGATGCATGGCAATGAAGCGCTGGAGATCCTCTTGGATTCTGTCAACCTTCCCCATAATTTCACGAAGGTTACTTTCATTGTTGTCTATGCGAGCATCATGGTTACTAATCTGCAGCGAGGTATAGCTGACAGTGTCTCCCATGCTTTTTACCTCCTAAGCCATCTCTCTGTTGTCCATAACGCTGATAGAGAGCAGTTCATACACTCTCCTAAGGTTATTTTTGATGTCCATAATCCCCGCATTTTCACCTGCCTGTGCCATTCTGCCTGCCTTGGACAAAATGGTTAAGTGAGCGAACTGGTTCTGAATAGCTGAAGCAGGGCTGTCAGGAGCTAGCAGACTTAAACTGAGCATGAGGAGTTCCTTATACAGCCGCAAGTCGTCACTTCTTCCATAGACTAGGGTGCCGGCAACACCTTCTTGCCACCTTGTACACCTACAACCTATAACCGAGCTTCGACCCCAATAGCTAGAGAGAGAGAGCCTGAGCCTGAATTAACTGTCTGTGAAAATGAAAGTGAACTACAAAAACAGGGGGAAAAGGCTTCCAACGCTAACCTTTCCTTTACCATTGAGCGAGTAATAGGAAGAACCTGCCATGGGAGACCGAAAAAACTCCCTTCTCCAATGCCTGAAACAATCTTTAACAGAAATCGCAGAGCATCGAATAAGCCAGGACATAGAATTGAGAAGGAATGGGAGATCATATCACTGTCGACGGAGGCCATGGAGTTAATCCTGAAAGGACCTTGAGCGTGCGAGGAGGAAATGAAGATATCCCCGGATCGAAGAGCTTTTAAAACCTCAACCTTCGAAAGATGGAAGAGACAGCTAGGAGGCCACGCAGCGAGGGAAGAAGAATGGGGAGGACTGAACAATAAATGGGAGGAGTCGATGAAGTGAGGGCCAGCTGCCAAATGATGGAGGGCTTCAAAGAACGAGGAGGAGGAGGAGATAAGGGGCGGAAGGGGGAAGAAAATAATGGGAAGAAGGAAAGAGGAGGGGCCATGAAGGTCAAAGAGATAGGGGAGGAGAAAATTCCTAAGATCAAACAATAGACAAGGACCCTTGTTAAGTTTAGTCGAAAGGATAAACCACTTGCAATAACCTTTCAAAGAATACTTCCCGAGAGTTGGCATGAGATGATGTTTGGAGCCTTCCTGGTTTCTCATTACAGAACAAACTTAAAGATGGGAGGGTTCCCATTTTGACTTAGATGGCCTTGAGGGGTGGAGGCCCCCAAATTGGCCAAACTATATGCAGCAGTGTTATTGGCTCTTAGAATGTGGAATGGTTCATAGGAGCTGAGCATAAGAAGTTTAGATTTATTGAACAGACGACGGCAGTTGACTGCTCCCTTGGGGTATCCATTAATCAATTTGGAGATGACGTGCGATGAATCTCCAAATATCAGAACCTTTTGGTAATTTTTGTCCTAAAGGATCTGCAGACCTTGAAGGAGAGCCAACCATTCAGCTTCATTGTTAGTTCGAGTCCCTAGACCCTAAGTGAATGTTTGTTCTATTTGTCCTCCGGGATCCAGAAGGATCCCCCCCGCACCTGCCACCCATGGGTTGCCTTTCGAGGTGCCATCAAAGAAAAGGGAAAAGGAGTTCTTCTCCCTGAGCCATATTTTGAATTCCTTGCTGGGAAGGTGTAGCTCCCAAGGGAGAGGACTCCTAGATGGAGAAGATCCGATGCGTATGTTATTGGACTGAAGAGGGCTCCTTTCCTTCAGGAAGTTCCTGCACCAAGTGGAATAAGGGTCTGGTATGGCCTCTTTGACTGGGAGGCAAATTTTTCTATTGTCATTCCTATAGTTTTGGCAGCTATTCGGGCTGGAACTTCCTTTTGTTCTTTGAAGATAGCCTTATTTCTGGCAAGCCATAATTGCCAGCAAATATTCTTTGGGATGGAAGCCCAAAGACGACTCAAGATTGGTTTCTTGCTTAGAGAGCTAGGGAAGAGCTTGCTCCATTCAGCAAAGAGTTGAGCAACTGAGTCAGGGAAGGTTAAGGCCATACCCGAGGGGAGAACTGACCTCCAAACCAGAAGGGAGAAGTTGCAACGGAGGAAGAGATGACTGATGGTCTCTTCATCCAAATTACACAAAGCACACCTTGAGGGGCCGTAGATACCTCTTTTCCTTATTTTCTCGGCTGTGAGAATCTTGTTATGAAGGAGGATCCAAATGAAGCTATTTACTTTGGGTATGCTATCAGAATGCCATACCTTTTGCCATATTTTATCTACTCCAGGTGGTTCCATGGATATTTTCTGATATCCTTCTTTAACATTGTACTTTCTGGTTTTCCCCCATCCAAAACGGTCCTTCACTGAGACGCTCGTAGGGGAAATACCATGGAGGGATGAGAGAAGGGAGTCTGCTGCGTTAGCCAAATGAGCTGGAGGGGATAATTCCTTCCATTTGATCCAATGCCCTTTCGTGTCCCATTGCGATAGATCAAAGAGGGTGGTGATCCCCTGCTCACTTGCCCAATCAAGAAGAGGAGATTGACTAGGTAGCAAAGATCGAGGAGGCTGTCCCAAGATATTACTCTTCCATATATTAATCCTTTTCCCATTCCCGGGAATCGAATAAAGATCTTCAAGAATTATATTAAGAGAGGCTTTTCACAATTGCCAAATATTGGTTCCTTGGCCGTCCCATACGCTGTCCATCAATTTTGACCTGGGTCTTCGAATGTATTTCTTCCTAATAACCTCCTTCCACCATTCCTTTCTCCCCGTGATCAGTCTCCAGACCATCTTGGCTCCCATGGATTTTCCCACTTGTTCAGGATCTCGGATGCCTAGGCCACCAATTTTTTTATCTTGCTTAACCGTATCCCATTTTACAAGGTGAAATTTTTTTGTCTGGACTTTGCCTCCATGCCATAGGAATTTTTTAATTTCCTTGCTGATACTGTTCATGACGATTATAGGAGCAAGGACCATGGAGCTAGTGTAAATGGGGTAAGAGGAGAGGATTGAATGGATTAAGACAGTCTTTCCTGCTAAATTCAGCCATTTTGATCCCAGGGACTGAATTTTGTCTTTAATTTTTTGAATGACCGGGGTCCACATTGATGAGGAAAAAGATTTTTTAACGATGGGGATACCTAGATAGATGAAGTGGGTCTAAGAAGAATTGGCTTTTATTTGGAGAAGTTGAGAAATGCAGCTGAGAGTTGGGGTTGGACAGTTCCACCCAAAAATTTGGCATTTGTTCAGATTTACTGCGCTGCCAGAGGCTTGGAGAAAGAGTTCAAGGGGACTGAGAAGGTTCCTAGATATTTGAATGGAGGCAATTCCTAGGAGGATAGTGTCATCAACAAATAATGCATGGTTGATAGGAGGAACGCCACGTCTGAAAGAGAGGCCTGGAAGGGTTCCTTCAGTTTGGAGTTTGTTCATTTTCCTGCTAAAGGAGTCAGCAACCAAGATGTAGAGGAAGGGGGAGAGCGGACATCCTTGCCTTACTCCATGAGAGGATTTAAAGAACTCTGAAGGTCTTCCATTTATAAGAGGGGCTATCCAGGGAGAAGAAATGCATGCGTGGACCTGCTTAATGAAAACCATAGGGAACCCAAACTTACCAAGAACCAGAAAAATAAAATCATGTCTCAGCCTGTCAAAAGCGTTGGCCAGATCCAATTTATAGCCATTCTGGGATCTCCCCTTTTGGAGCTGGAGTGAATGGCCTCCTAGACTAGGAGGATATTATCACTTATTTTCCTGCCCGAGATGAAGCCTCCTTGGTTTGGATAGATTAGAGAGGGGATGATTTTCTTGAGCCTTAGAGAGAGCACTTTGGAAAAGATTTTATATGACGTATTGCATAAGGAGATGGGTCGAAATTTTTTGATGGAAGAGAGGTTGCGTTCTTCCAGAATCAGGGCCAAAAAGGTGGAGTTGGTTGCACCTCCCATATTACCTTTTTCCATCCATGAGATGAGACACAACAGGTCTTTCTTGATCAGGGGCCAGAAAGTTCTATAGAAACGGATGGGGAAGCCGTCCGGGCCAGGGGCCTTGTCCGGGTGCAGGCTCCAAATAGCAGTTTTGACCTCAGATTTCAAGATAGGGGATTCAAGCCTATTTCTTTCCTCAGGACTGAGGAGGGAAGGAATATCAGTAACCATTTCCTCCATGAGACGTTGAGAGACTTATTCCTCGTCATTATATAGATGATTGAAATGAGTTCTTACCTCAGTGCTGATGGCAGCTTGCCCTTGAATGAGAGTGCCGTCCTCAGCTTTTAACTCGTGCATGGTGTTCCATCGTTGTCTATCTCTGCATTGATTTTGGAAAAATTTAGTATTTTGATCCCCCCCTTGGAGCCATAGGATACGAGATCGTAGCCTCCAAGCTTCCCCTTCTTGCCTTAAAACTTCCAGCAGAGTCGATTCCAGCTCTATCTCCTTGATGAGGTGGCTCTTGGTGACCATGTTTGTTTCTATTTCTACTTGGAGAGCCTCCATCTCTTTTAAAATGTTTTCCTTTTGCCGTGCTTGCTCCTGAAAATGGTTCTTGACCCACGATTTAAGAGCTGCCTTAACTCGTTTCAGCTTCTGCTCCCAAGAGAAAGCTGGAGATCCTGGGGTGAAGCAGCACCAGGAATTATAAATGATATCTCTAACCCCTTCGTACTCCAGCCATATCCGATTGAATTTGAAGGGGAGAGGACCTAAGTTTTCCCTTGGGGGAAAAAAGAGACAAATCGGCTTGTGGTCAGAGATAGAAGCGCACAAGATTTTAGTTTCCGGATAAGAGCTGGTAAGATGAGTGCTGACCAAGAATCAATCTAATATTGCTGCAATATGTCTTGGTCCTATTCTTTTGTTGTTCCATTCCCCTTTGTTTTTATTGTGTTCGGCTAGTTGTATATAATTTGCGGCAATTTCGTATCTCCTCATACTTCGAGTATATTTGACCAAGATCAACCAGTTATTGTATTTGTATAATGGTTTGACATACTCCATCAATTTAGTTATAGTTCCATAGCCGACCTTTATTCCATCCATGGAAAATAGCCCCAATCCATGTAATGCAGAAGGAGCAATGTGATACTTCTTCCCATTGATGAAGAAATCTGTGTCCACTTGAGGTATCTTATTAGGTACCCATAATTGAACTAGATATCTATACCTCAAGGGAAACTCAATGTCACCTATGCTCTCAGCATCATAGTTACATGACCCTCCGTTGGCAATAAAATATTCCATGCGTCTACGAAATCCTTTCCTTACCTTTTCAGATCTAGTTGATATAGAACCAGTAGATCTAGTACAACACGTATCACTTTCAACCTCTCTGAGTATATCTTCACCATCACTCGAGGAACATAGATATGATAGATACCTATTTGGTGGTACCTACACTCGATAAAAAAAGAATATAAGCTACCAAGTGGATATAATTTAGCGTGCAAATATATTTACTTGTAATGTTTTAATATCAAAAGTTTTTTCTTCCCAAAAACTTTACCAAAAGCTATTTTTCTTTCAAAGGTATAATTTCTTTTAGAGTTATTTATATTTGAATTATTTTTAAGTATAAGACACGATTTGATTTGGTTTGGAATTTGTTCACAACATGGATATAGAAGTGTGTTTCTTGGTCCACTTGACTGGTTAGTGCATGCAAAGAGGTATGGGGTCCCCCCTCATATAGATCATGTTTCGGATTCAATTTGGAACAGGTGGTGGTCAGACTGCTTCATTCATGGATTACCAACTGAAACTCGGTGACGTTAGTCTAACACTACATCTTCCACAGTGGTTTGATATGCAATTTTCCTCATGCAAGGTACTCCTTCTCTAACTATGTGCCTGATTTTTTTTAAAATAGGATAACATTGTGAAATGTCACCAAATTTAGACCAATTACAGGTATTTTTGAGTGGTTTTGCACATGGATGCGGATAGGGTGATGTTGGATCCGGAATCATATTATCACAACCTTGAATCATCTTACACTACAAAAGACCATTTTCTTACCATTGCTACGGTGTTCTGCAATAGGGAAATCCTGAATTTCTTTGGTTGCGATGGTATGGTTTAGGCCCATTCTCTATCAAATGGGGGATGGATGGGTTCAAGTCTGGCATTTGACGGGAAAAATGCTTGTCATGGGTCATTTTTCACCTCAAATAAGACCTATATTTCATATAAATCCTCAGAAAGTACAAAGTAAATAGTCAAAACCATAGTAGCAATATTCGAGTATGGATTCAAATACAATTTGGATACGATAGGGAAAAATTATGTAACAAAAAATCAAGTATGACTAAAATACAAGAATAGGCATCTTATAATACAAAAACATGCAATTTTAATTTTAAAAAAATAAGATTATACAATCATCATTCTAAACTGTAACATGTCATTCATTATTCATTAGGAACTAACATTCCAAAGCATAACATGCCATTCATTATTCATTAGGAACTAACACAAGTAGTAACTAAGTTTTAATTTCTTGTGACAATGGATGAGACCTGCAACTATTGTTTCTCTATAGTTTCAACCTCAAATCCAAGGGAAACAATAGGAAAAGGTATAGTATATCGAAAAGAATCTCCAGTTTTGATCTGAGATAAGTAAGGGCTCATTGGACCCCATAAAAAGGCTATGTTATTCAAATCCTTATAACTTCAATGGGAGAGTTGCAATAATGATGACATAGAAATATCTAAGGCTTTATAAATGGCTAAGTTACATATTCATTTTGACATGATGATGGGTAACCTCTCATCTCCATCCTCTTGGGAATCATTGTTGGCAATATGGTAGATGAATGTGTTGGCATTGATGTCAATATATGAATGGAGAATGGGTGACATTTGGTGAACTGCTGATTGTGGATAGACATATCCTAGTGATGTTCATTAATGACAAAATAACTCTTGATGGGCATAGGCATGTATCGTAAAGTTGGAAAAATACCAAGTGGTGAAAAATTGTCCTAAAGTAGTAGTCTTATGAAAATGCTCACCATATTTCATAAGAATAAGAAAATGCCCACCATGTCCTGTCATTCCATAGTTAGTTGAAGTATCCATCTGACCATGGAACCAGTTCTCAAAACAACTCTTTGAGGAAGAAGACACAGGCCTCCCAAAAGAAGTTCCTTTTGGTCAAATTAGACAAGTTTCTCTAGGAGAATTCCCACCATAATTTGTGGGTTGAAAGAAATGCCCACACCATATGGGAATCCTGTAGATGGCTATGTTGTTTACCTGACCATGTTCTTACTTTGACCTGAAAGTACCCAAGGCAGAAATTATGGATCTGCCAAAATAGGGTTTTAAGCAGCTTTTACATCATACTTCAGTAAAATGCCCACCTAGGAGAGACAAAGTAGTTCCAGAGGATGAAACTAGTATTAATGGATTCATATGGTTGTCCTCCATCCATTGGATGTCTTACACTCCAATTTTGATGAAAATTTGAAATCACCTTTGAGACCTAGGGTTTAAATAAATTGATTGAGTGTCAAATCACAAGGTTGAAGAGGCATTTGGAAATGTTTGCCAAAGCCTATTTGAGCGATGATAAATTCATCAAAAGGTATAGGCATTTTCTTTAATGAACTACCTATCCATCCATGTTCTTATTTTTTCTTATGGTGACCATATGAGAAAAATATCAGCTTGCCAAAAGAGTTAAAAACATTAGCTTGCATATCCAAAAATATGGAAAATTGGTTGAGTGTTGAAAATAGGAGATTGAGAGCCCACCTTGAAATGCACACCAGAGTTATCTCTTTAACTGATAAATTCATCAGATGTTATGGGTCCATTATTTGATGATCTCAGAATCCACTCATGATATCAGTTTCCCTCTGGGTGTTTGCATTTGTGAGATATGAGTCTTTCAAAAGGCCTCTTGGAACAGTAATGACTAGAGTCTGAAAAAATTGACTAAGTGTTGAATTGAGCAGCTTGCAAGACCATTTTAAAGTGACTTCTAGAGACTGTTCGTTTGTCAGTAATGTTTTAAGGTGACATGGTCTTGTTCCTAGTTGAGGTGGATACCAAGCCATACCCTCAGTTTGTTTATAGATGGTCAAGATGTGAAAAATATAAGTCTACCAAAAGTTAGAAAAGTATGCATGTACAGTCTTGGTGAAATAAAAGAGTAAGCTACAGGAAATTAATAAACAAATCTTTTCAAAGGGAATTCTACATATGTTGAGAAGGATTTAAGGATAGTGTTTTGGAACATATGATGTGATCGAAACTACACAACATATATTTAAGGAAGAAATGATCACACATGGTTTAATGAAGACACACGCAAGCTACAATATTATTGATAACCTTTGGACTCTTTGAGATATGCCAAAATAAGGAGAACACACTAACTACCATGGTATATGCCAAACAGAGGAAAAAAGATATAAGTGTCGTTGAAAAATAATACTTATATCAAATGTGTCTTTAAAGAAGAAAGAGGTGCAAGGGTGAATTTACTGGAGTCAATTCAAATTATAGCCCATGAGTCCCAGGTAACTATACATTATTCCAAAATCCAAACCAGTTGATACGGAGTGAAATTCCTATGGATTGGGGTACCACAACAGACAAATTGACTCCAGAAATCAATATTTTCCAATATGCAATAGAAAGTAAACGTCTAACACTAAAGGATTAGACCTCATACCTTATTCCATATGGTTGAAGTAGATCCCCATTGAGCTTTCCAACTTCATCTTGAATTGATAAATTACTTCTTCAACAACAAGTAAACAATACACACATACTATATGTCGTGGTGTTAGATCTATTCTAGCATATATAATCAACAATGTATAAGCATTTGAAATAATCCCATGGATAAAATATTCATTCAAACACACATTATTGGATAGGAAAAGATATTTCTATTAATATAAATCAAAGATTACAATCGATACAACCTCTGTTAGCATGTCTGCAAACTAGAGAAACTGAATCCCCCACTTGGGCCTCCACCACCTCAATCCTCCATCTCTCGATAGCAAGCTCGCAAGCAAAAGGCAAGCTTGGGAAGAACACACTAGTTCTCCAAGGGACAAAGGGATGCAGACTCAAGCATAAGTTCTGGAAACAATGGACTATAGCTTCTTTGCTCTCAATTCTATCATATGCCTTCAATGTACCATAGATTTCCTTATATAGCTTTTCAAAGGGGTAATGAAAGGTTGAATCCAAGCGATCTCAAGGCATAGGGAAGGCTACAAGTCAAGTGAGTCAGATCCATGTCAAGGAAAACTCCAAAAGGATTTGAATTTTGTACACATCTCGATGTACGCGGTTTTAGGAGTCAAACCCATGTATATACGCGATTAAGGGATTAAAAGTCACATATAGAAATTTTCACATGCTTTTAGGGATGATCAAGGAAACATTAAAGGACAAAAAATGGTCCATGGGGTATAAGGAGTCTGCATCGGGACAGGGGAAGGCCATCCAAAGTGTGATTCACTTGGATTGGTGAAATCAGCTATAACAGATGCCCCCTAATGTGTGAGGTTAAAGGGGTCATACGATGGCTGAAATACATTATAAGTCCATCCCAGAAGTGGAGTGATGAAGAATCCCAAATGGAAGACCAACCACCCAATCATCATAGTACAATGATACAACTCTACACATAACTATAAATACATATAGCAGTCCCGGATACATAAGAGTACAATGGCCATTACTAGGCATGATACAAGATATCACATAAGTGGTCATTGCCACGTACAATATACATAGATTAGAATATCCATGATGAAGATATACCATGGATCAAGATCTCCATAATAGCTGGAAATGTCTGACATATACTGGAATGAAGTCAGAAGAGCTGAAATATCATTAACACTGGCACAATCAAGGAGGTAGCATATAAGACATGCCACCAATCTAGAAGGTCTTCTACACAAACTACTATGAGTACATGTCCTACTATGTGAATAGAGGTGTCTAGGTCGAACATAGTAGTCCATCATCTGATTACCAGTCATTGATGTATACCGTTAACAGACGCGAGATCACCCACTGATAATGAAAATGGGAATCAAGGTACTAGAGTGCAAACTAACAAGTGTGAATACATGTGTTGAGGTTCAACACTTGATAGGATCCATCAATCAGGGGACATTGATGTATTCCCAAAGACTGTCGATGGTGAGAGAACCTGCCATTGATGACTGCAAGTATCAAGGAACTCAAAATGACTCTAGATTCCAATCCCAGAATAAATGATCTGAAGTCGATGGGATGAAATCCGTTGGAAGGAGGGAATTAAGGAATTCCCCATCATCCAACATGAGGTACTCGGAAAAGCTGTATAATGTGGAAGGACTCGATCATACGGTGCACGAACTAGTAACTGTACCGGGAATGGACGACATGCAAAGTCAAGATAACTGAGGAATGGAAGATTAAGGCTTCAACTTCCTTCGAACAAGAGCATAACGATGTATGGTGACTGAATGAAGGCAGCATAGACTCGATATACAAACTGGGACATCTCTATGACACAGGAGGCATCGACAGAGGCTCCATAGGGACTAGAAGCTTAACCAGTCAATTGAGATAAATTCAGATAAACAAGTATAGCTCCTAAAGTCAAACTATAACCCAACCAATGGATGTGATATATAGTGCTCTATTTGAAGGCAACACGAATCGACAGCTACCAAAGATAACATCTTTCCTTGTCCGGCTTTTTGGTTTTTTTATTTTTTTGGACTTTTTCAGTTATTTAAAAAGATTGAAAAAGAATAAAATTGCTTTATAGTTATAGACTAGGAGGAGACGAGTGTCATAAGGGCAAACAAACTAGTTCCAAGTAGTGGAACATACCTATTCTCAATGCAAGGATACATGTGTAGGATATCGACACTCAGTGGAAAATCCCCTTTCGGTAAAAAGGGAAACAAGCTCAAAGGATATAAACAATGGCTTTGTATGGCTAGACATGAGACAAGATCAGGCTATATGGCTGAAACGCAATGTCAGGGGAGCTGGCATAAAGCTCAATAAGGCAGGAAAATCTCATGATAATGCAATTACAACTTGACATAAGGGAGTCCCGGGGAAATGGCCAGCATAAAGTTGAAGAGGAGTATGAATCTCTTGCTCAAGGACATGGTAGGACTAAAAGGGACTCCTCGACCTAAGAGAGGACTAACAGCATTGGTACCAAATGTAAAAGGGAGCTAACTAGGACACCCATGTATAGGAAAGCTCTACCATTCACATAGTACCACTTCTAACAACAACATGAAGGTTTCGTGATACCATGGAATGGGTTCGTACCTAAGGTTAAAATGAAACAGTCATAAGGTCATGCAAAATGCAAGCAGATGTGAAATCCTAACCTATATGCCAGTTCAGACATAATACCTGTGATAGGAATGAAGGGGTCAAAACCTTAGAGAGAGTGTACAAAAAATATACCCTACATGACAACCATATTAGTCCAAAACAACCCAAGATAGTCAATAAAGAATCCAAACTATAAGATATAGGGAGGAATGATCATGACAACTGCACCCAAAGGAAACAATGTGGTGAACAATGGGACATAAAAAGGAAAGTAAGGTGTAGACCCAATGTTCACGCATCCACTACCACCCCCATGAGGGTGACCACTAATGTAAAGACCGAGCGAAGGGAATAAAAATCCTCCACAAATGGAGTAGAGGATGGAATATGACCATTCCCAAATCTATGAACATGGTAAGGGGCTGTGATGCCCCCAGGTTTGACACCAGGGTCCGTACTAGGACCATGGATGAGTGATAGGATACGAGGCATGCCAAAAATAAAAGGACCCAAAATCAAGAGAGTATAAATACTCAAGTAGCCACGATCCCAAAGGCCAACTAGCACACAAAGAGCACACTGCTAAGAAAATCTACAGCCAAAATACAAGCAAACCAAGTGAAGGATATGTGAGCTCCCGAATGTAGTAGGTATGTCTCACCTAGGAGAGGATCAAAACTCTCATACACTACAAGCGGAGGTCTAAAACCAATTATAGTGGCCCTTAGCTTCAACGCATATAGCAACTATACTGTCCGACCCCTACCTGGCCAGGACATGTGCAGAATAACCCCTGCAAATACCCCCTATGATAACCTAGGTAAGGAAACTAAGGTCACCTCAATATAATCAATGCTCAGGTGGACAGGCGCAGGTGGGATTGGCCGTATGGGCAGGATAGCAAATCCCTAAACTCTCGAAAGAGCCCCAAGGTACGAATACAATCCTGGAAATATCTTTGGTGCTACTCAGTTATGACTAGGGGTCATCCCAATCCATAACCACTCACACTGCCTTGTGCTTAACTCCCTTGTAAGAGGATCCTCCTGAAAAACACTAATTATACCAAGGATTTTACTATCTCACCTGGACAGACACCTACTTGTTGTTGTTTAGAGGTCTTGGAGAATTAACTCACAATGAACTATTCCAGGACTCTAAAACCTAATCTTGTTGATGCACCCTATGAAATAAAAATGTGGAATCCATTTTAATTAAGCGTTGATTTTATTTGGCTGTAATTACTCCAAGGGAAAATGGTCATGCAACTAATGAAGTTATGACTCAGCAGTGAAATAAATATGCAAACCATAACAAACAATGATAAGTGCAATCTTTTTCAAATGAAAAATAGGGTATGCCACTACATGAGATGCATAAATATATATTCCTTTACGAATGCCAATGCAATTCTGCCTATATGAAAGCCTAAACACAACTCTCATCCAAGCAATCCAATGGAAGTACCTCCTCAAATCCATATCTAAGATGCAACTAAGAGTGTAACTAATTTGTACTTTTCAATATAAAAGAATGAAAAATGCAATAAAAGTCATCTAAAACTCTCAGTCTCTGCAGCAAGTATAAAAGACAAGCCCAGCAAGACACCGAGACAAAAAAAATGCACTAATGGCAAAACAAAAAGGATAAATGACTAAAACTACTTTCAAAGAAAAATCAATGAAAAAGCGGTCTCTGGTCACAAAAGAAGCATCTTACAGACAACATCAGACCCAAGGAAGACCCAACCACACTCACAACCCACCCAACAACTTCCCACAACATCAAACTCACCAAAAGGGAGGACGTACGTGACTGTTTAAAGAACAACTGCGTATATACGTGACTTTTGGCAAAATACCTGCATGTATAGGTAGATTTTGGCCAAAAACGTGTGTGTATACGTGAATTTTGGCCAAAAGCCTGCGTATGTACATGACTTTTGGCCAAAAACCTGCGTATACAAAGAAGGAAGTGGTAAAAAGCAGGCCAAGGGTCAAACCAATAAAGGGGAGTGTCAATGGATGAACATACTATAAAATGCAACACAGAAACAAGGAGAAGCAAAGAGCAATTCAATAATATCAAGCCCATTGTGCCTGCAAACCCCAAATAAAAACAAGGAACATCCCCAGCAGAGTCACCAATTCTATTACGGAGAGAAATTCCTATGGCATGGGGTACCACAATAGATAGCTTGACTCTAGAAATCAATCTTTTCCAATACGCAATAGAAAGTAAATGTCTAACACTAAAGGATTAGACCTCATACCTTATTCCTAACGGTTGAAGTAGATCCCCATTGAGCTTTCCAACTTCAGCTTGAATTGATAAATTACTTCCTCAACAACAAGTAAACAATACAAGCATACTATATATCATGGTGTTAGATCTATTCTATCATATATAATCAACATTGTATAAGCATTTGAAATAATCCCATGGATAAAATATTCATTCAAACACACATTATTGGACAATAAAAGATATTTCTATTAATATAAATTAGAGATTACAATAGATACAACCTCTGTCGGCACGTCTGTGAACTGGAGAAACTGAATCTCCCACTTGGGCCTCCACCACCTCAATCCTCCATCTCTCGATAGCAAGATCACAAGCAAAGGGGAAGCTTCAGAAGAACACACTAGTGCTCCAAGGGACAAATGGATGCAGACTCAAGCATAAGTTCCGTCAACAATGGGCTATAGTTTCGTTTCTCTCAATTCTCTCATATGCCTTCCATGTACCATAGGGTTACTTATATAGATTTTCAAAGGGGTAATGAAAGGTCGAATCCAAGCGATCTCAAGGCATAGGGAAGGCCAGGAGTCAAGTGAGTCGGATCCATGTCAAGGAAAACTCCAAAAGGATTTGTATTTTGTACACATCCTGATGTATGTGGTTTTAGGGGTCAAACCCGCATATATATGCGATTAAGGGATTAAAAGTCGCGTATAGAAATTTTCACATGTTTTTAGGGATGATCAAGGAAACATTAAAGGACAAAAAATGGTCCATGGGGTCTAAGGAGTCTACAGCGAGACAGGGGAAGGCCATCCAAAGTGTGATTCACCTGGAGTGGTGAAAACAGCTATAACACCAATAAATGGGAAAAGCTTGCAAAGTGTGTTATAATTCAGGTAAAAGTGAGCATAAAAATAAAATAAAATGCTTCTTTAAAGGAGAAATAGGTCTTAGGTTGAATTGTACCCAATCATCATAATTGCATCTTTGATGGAACTCTACAAAATGTTTTAAACCCATAATAGAAAAAAATCACAAAAGCTTGAAAAGTGTGCCATAATCCATGTAAAAATGACCATCAAAGAAAAATTAAATGCATCTTTAAAGGAGAAAGAGGTCTCACATTCAAGTTTCGACAGAATCAGTTAAAATTATAGCTCATCGAGGACTATATTCTAGACCATTAAATAGAATACGATTACACAAGATTGCACTCTATAGAATGTTTCAGACATCTAATAGAATAAAATAACAAAAGCTTGTAATTTGTTCCATAATCAAGGTAAAAACTAATTATTAAAGCAAAATTAAATGCTTAGAAGAAACACATCTCAGGTTCAAAGTTTTGACAGAATCGGTTGAACCAGTTCGGATTATAGCTCCTACAGGTCTTTGCACACTGTTTCAGACCATTAAATAGAATAAAATTACAAAAGCTTGCAAATTGTGCCATAATTCATAAAATTATACAAGAGCACAACTGGATTATAGTTCTCAAACCAATTATATTTTCCCCAAATTTAAGGAGGAGCTTCAGACGATCCAATAATAGAAAACCCTTACTAGATCCACTAATAATAGAAGTGATGGTAGCACAACAAAAAAATTATAATTTTAGTATGACTGTACCGAATCCATATTGGTTCATAAATTTGACATATTTTTCCCAAATTCCTATGCTGCTAGGGTTAATGGACTTACAGAATTCATTGGACCCTTTGTTATCCTCTAGACTGCGGCCGGATTACCTCCCTTAGGAACGCAGGTATCCTTTGGACTGTGGCCATATTGTTTTGTTGTCCTCTAGACTACAGCTGTATTGACTCCACTAGGACCATCGGTATCCTTTGGACTGGTATCCCATGCTCCTCGATTAACCACTGCTCTTCTCATCAAATTACCGTTTCTCTAGATGCTGCTAATGAACTAGTGCACAGGAGTGAACTTGTTCATTGTTGTTTTGCTAATGAGCTAGTGCGTGGGTGTTTTTGAATTCTACATTTTTTTGTTTGTTTATTTGCA
>LPNX010881346.1:324096-384096 GCA_001517045.1 Pseudotsuga menziesii | reverse complement strand
TATCTCCCTGGTTTTTCACACCAGGGAAGCACCAACCATCAGGGAACAAATGTACAACACTTTGAGAGATGCACCTATTTTCAGATAGCCATACCTCCAGGTGCGCGATGCATGGGATTTAACGTCCCATGGGTGTTCCTCCAAAACACCCAGATGCAATTGCTACCTCCAAAGCCTCAACACATGATGATGGTGGCTAGCAGCTCTTTGTGGGAGCTAATGCTCATACTGGAGCATCAAGGGCCCAAGGTCTTCATTATATCTTTCATGCACCTCATCCGTCAACCTTTTATGAGGTGGTGAGGAGTACAAGAATGAAAATCCATTGCAGAGGCTTATTTCTAATAGAAGCAAGGGGGGAAGCTTTGAAGAAAGTTGAGCATAGAAAGGATATAAAACCTTTTCCAGCTTTGATCCCATGCTGAAAGGTTCCTTCGAGCATGGAAATAACACAAAGGGAAAGGACACATTGCTGACTTGAAAGACAAACAAGTGGTCGATCCCAGTCAGAAATGAGCCACCAGAAGCATCCTGAGATGTCATTTTCACTGCCCGCAAGTTCAAAACCAGAAATGTCGCGCTTCCATCCAAACCAAGCATGCGAATTTTCTCCATGATGTTTGTTTAAAGATATGTAAACCATGTCAGAAGTACCATGCTCTATTTGTTAATGTTTGATTATGATTTCAAATAGTTTCAGATCCTATTTCAAGGATTAGACTCAGGGTGTGAGACATTATAAAAAGGATCCCCACAGAGGGGAGAGAGGTTGGGTTTTCAAGAGCAAAGAGACTCTACATTGCAATGGGTTTCAGTTTTTTTCACAGATGAATAAAATTGCAGAGGAGGAATGTTAAACCTCTCATGGCAGAGATTCATGTGCCATCTTTTTTTTAAATAAGTGATTTCTTTATGTGACTGTTTATCCTATTTTCACTCCATTTTCTATTTGCTTTCATGTTTGAGCATTAGTGTATATGGTCTAGAATTCATCTCACATGCTCTAGGTCCAATGTTCAAGCATTTTTAAAACATTTTCTTCTAAATTCATGTAGAATTCATCTCAATTAGGTGCTTTGTTTGATGGGTTGTCTCCTTCTATCCGCTATTCAACCTGCCAATACCTCCGATTGAAGAAATGGTGTCTATCTTGCCTCTGTCCACAAACCTTCAGAATTCCTACCTTCTGCAACCTAATTTCATACTTGATTGTTGAATTCATTACCCAATAGTCTCCTCCATGATTCTCCCACCAAAATTTATAAAAACAAACTCGTTCTAATTAGAAATAGGACCTTTTGCCGTATTTGATTGAATATTTTGAGTATAAAAACCTTGTAAATAGCGAGAGATCCCTCTTTGACTATATTAGGTCATAAATATAGTCTAAAAAAGTTCTGATGTTACCTCAAGATTTACCTTTCCATAACCTGGGTACATTCTTAGTGTTAGCACTTTACTTCCAACATGCCTTTCAAGAACAAAATATTTACATCAAACTTCAGAAGACCTATATATCCACATTAGCCATGAATGCCAAAAACACTCTTATCCAGGTCATGCCATTATTACTAAAAATGTTTCTACATACTTTATTCATTCAACTTGTATATATCTCATTGTCGTCATCATCAGCACCACCACCATCATGTTGGAAATATGAAATATGGTTGTCATTGATGTCAAAAGGAGTCCAGTGATGACAGAGGAATAACCAAAGGACATGATGGCAAGAGTGAACTCAATGAAATTCAAAGGAAAGATAAAGGTGGTGATGGCATGGCATGGCATAGATGATGATGTGGCATGAAGTTGAAGTCATTGTTGTATTATGACATCACTCTGGAGAAATATGGCAAAATGGTTAAAAATGGGAAATTGACCAAGTATGGAATAATTAAGTCAAAATTGGTCCCAACAACCTTAAGAGAATGCCCACCACAATTCATGGTTTCAGAAGAATGCCCACACCATGGTATCATCCTATATCTAGTTGGTTTGGATACCTATTCATGATTTGAGTTTTCTTTAATATTTCTTGAGGAGAAAGATATAGGCCTGCCAAAACAGGGTTTTTCACAAGTGGATGCAAAAATGGATAAGTAGCCTTAGAAAGATGTCCACCCTAAATAATGGGTTAGAGTAAATGCCTGCAGCACATGGAGGGTCTTATAGATTGGTATTCAGCCTACCTGACCATGTCTTCAGATTGTCTTGGAAGTATATGAAGAACAAGTTATGGAAGATTAGACCAAATTGAGAAATTTGTCTAATTATGGAATTAATGTTAAATATGCCCAAGTGGCCTTAAAGAAATTTTCCGCCATGCCTTATAGGATGATGTGAAAAATGTATTGATAATGTTAGTCTCTAGATTTTTGTATGGATCATACAATCATGTCACTTGCCTCACTGGAGATTCTCAAAGGAGGAAGATGTCAACCTACCAAAAGTGCCTCCCAGCCATATTTTCACTATTCCAGTACTGGCAAAACTGCCTAAGTGGCTTCATGAAAATGCCCACTAGAGATTGTCTGGATGATGATAAGTTTATCTAAGGGTATGGGGTTGTTCTTTCATGAACTAGATATATTTCCATGTTCTTATTTTTTCTTATGGTGACCACGTGAGGAAAATAGCAATCTGCCAAAATAGAAGAAAAACTATTTTGCATATTCAAAAGTATGAAAATTTGACTAAGTGATAAGAACAAGAGTTTGAGAGATTAATTGGAAATGCATACCAAGGGCTGTCTTTGTGCAAGTAAATTCATCGAATGTCATGGATCCATTCTTTGGAAATTTTTCCATCTACTCATGACTTCAGGTCTCCATAGGGTGTTCACACATGTGAAATAAGAGTATCAAAATAGGAAGAAATTTGTTTTGATGCCCAAAAGAAGTTAAGAATCTATTTTGATATGCTCGCCAGAGGCTCAAGTTGTCTTAGTAAATTCTAAGGGTGACATGATCTTGTTTCCTAGTGGACTGGCTATTCAGCCATACCTCGAGTTTTCTTAGTGATGGTCATATGACAAAAATATGAGTCTCATGATGCGATGAGGTTGGAAAGACACATGATGGTGTCCTAATGTCTCATGATGTCTTTGTTACATTCTTATAATGTTTTGCAAGAATATGATAATTATGGGAATTTTACGAAGTGATGAAAAACTGCCCTAAAGCAACTGTGTTATGAAAATGTCCACAATAATTCATTAGAAGAAGAAAATGCCCGCCGAGGAGAGACAAAGAAGCTTCAGAGGATGAAAGTGGTCCTGATGGAATCAGCATGTTGGACTCTACCCATTGGGTGTCTCACACCTCAAATTGGATGAAAATAAAAATATCATCACGTTGACCTACGGTTTGATAAAAATTCTGGTAAAAATGTGTAAGTGACCTCAGTAAAATGTCCGCCATTTCCATTAGTTGATGGATTAAATCATTTTGAGGGTATGGGTCTCTAGAGTGTTGATTGGTGCATTTAGGCCACATCATTATTTTGTCCAAAAAATCTCTAAAGATGAAGTTACCAGTATGCCAAAAGTGCCCTCTGGCTTGTTTTGCTCCAGTACATTAAAATGCCTGCCCAACTCAAAAGAAGATGAGTTTGGAGGGGAAATCAGTTTGATTGTGCTTAATGGGATGTACTACATCATCTGGTATGATTTGTTTAGGAGTTGGTGAAAATATAAATCTATCATGTTGACTTAGGTTTTTATAATTGTGTCCAAGTGGTAAATCTGTAGTAGAAAATGTTATTTTCAAATGCCCACCAGATGATGTGTGTGTGTGTTAATTAATTCATTAAATGACATGCATTTTTTCCTTGTTGAAGTGTTTATCAATTCATGGTTTTAGTTTTCCCTATGGAGGTCACATGAGTGAAAAATTAACCTTCCATGTTGAAAAAAATCATGTTCACACAGTGTATGAGTTTGCCCGCACATAGCTTAAAATTATATACTAAACAAGTTTTTCAGATGTCCGCACAAGCCAGAGATTTAAATAGATATTACTCAGCTAGTTAAATAAAAAAAGATGAAATAAATAAGAGACATAAACAAAACATAGTTTATTATTTAATTAACATACATAAATTTAATTTATTTCGAAGAGATTGATGCTTTCTTTCACAGCCTAAAAGCAGTCTTGTATGAGCACTGAAGACATTGGATTCGGAGATGAATTCTCTATAATGTTATCTTATATGTAGATAAATACAAAGCTCCATCATACAAAAAAAAATTCATTAACTTTCGATAAATACATATATACATTGATATGCCAACTAAAAAGCTTTTTTCATTATATGCTGATAAATACAAAACTCCATCATACAAATATTTATTTTCATTAACTATCAATAAATACACATATAATTGATTTATACATGTCTAGCATGTTTCAGAGATGGCTGCAATCCATCCTCTTGAGTAGAAGAGAAATCTGAATTGTCTCTCTTGCCTTTCATAGAAGACTGTGATTGTTCTGGAGTTGGACATGGCACTTATTGCAATTTCTTTTCAAGCTCTTTAACTCTATGTGAAACTTTTTTAAAATTTTCAAGCAAAAATATTTTCAAGTTCTTTCGAATATTTTTTTTTATCCTTCATAAAGAGGTTAACGTGACTTCTCGAGTAGAGGATCAACATCATGACTATCATCCTGGTTATCCTCATCCATTGGAGCAATTGTGTCTTGGATCAATCTATGTATCTCATCTTCCTAATTTGTATCACTAACGTTATCTCCATCCATATCATCATTAAGAACTTGATCAACTTCAATATTCTAATCTAGATGTTTGTCACCCTGTAAATGAGTATTTCTACTAGTACTTGGAAAATAACTCTCTGGAAGGGGACATTTTGGGGGCATTGTCTATATATTTACAAACAACGTAGTAAAATTAGAGTGTATAGAAAATATAATAAAACGATAAGACATTTTACTAAAATTCATGACATGATGACTGTTATAGATAATACAATAAAAATTGAATAAGCTCTTACCAAGGGACGATATTCATAACCCCCTTCGGCGTGCCCCTTCTCCCTACAATGTCTTTCAATTGTCATTATTAAAATTCTTTTTCTTTGCAAGCCCCTGCAATCAGAGCAAGGGAAATAACATTTTCCATCTCCCCTCGCCTCTAATGCCACTCTAAACGGAGCAAGCTTCCTTTCATTTTCATTCATAGTGAAAAATCCTTGTAGTGACAAGTAATTTTCTTACCTACACCATACCAAACAATAACTTGTCAAATACATTAGATATAAGTATATTTCTAAATGCAGTATATTATATACCAATTTCTATAAATAAAAACATGAAGACTATGATGAATAGCATTGTCATTGATGACAACATTAATGACAATCATTTTGGAAAAATATGGTAATTTGGTAAAAAATAGGAAAATGACTAAGTGTTGGAAAACTGGCTCAGGTAGCCTTAATAAAATGCCCACCACAAATTGTGTGTTGAAGAAAAATCCCACACCATATGAGGGTCTTGTAGATTGATATTTGTCCTACCTGACCATGTATTCAGATTGTCTTGGAAGTAGCCAAGGAAGAAGTTATGAACCTACCAAAACAATGTTTTAGGCAGATTGGACCAGACTAAGAAAATTGTGTAAGTGTTGGAAAAACTGGCTCATGTGGCCTTGGTAAAATGCCTATCATACCTTATAGGTGTATGATAAAATTTATCTAAATCCATCATCCTACAACTTATTGAAGAGGCTATCTCACCATGGTCTCAATTCTCAAAGAATATGTTTGATGACAAAGAGAATGGTCTACCAAAATAGAGTTTCAGGCTGTTTTGCACTATTCTAGTACTGGAAAAAATGCCTTAGTGGCCTCAGGGAAATGCCCGCCCTATCTCATAGGATGATGAGAAAAATAATATGGAAGTGTTAAACTATAGCTCGTTGATGGGTGCATGTAACCATGGTATCAGTTATCCTTTGGAGTGTTTTATGACAAAGATATAAATCTTCCAATAGTAAGAAAAATATAATTTTGCATTTTAATAACACAAGAAAATTGGTTGTGTTAGATTCAGGAAATTGAAAAGTCATTTTGAAATTCCTGCAAGGAGGGGTTATTTTGATGATAAAATTCATCAGGTAGCATAGGCATATTCTTTGGTGAACTAACTATCCATCCATACCTTCAGGTTGTCTTATGATGTCCTCATATAAAAAATATCAATCTACCAAAAACAGGAAAAATTAATATTTTGCATAGTGAGAACAAAAGAAAATTGACTGTGTTAAAAACAGGAGTTTGAGAGGTCAGTTGGAAATTCTCACCAAGGGTTGTCTTTTTGCAAGTAAATTTATCAAATGTCATGGATCCATTCTTTGGTAAGTTTTCCATCTGCTCATGAATTCAGGTCTCCATAGAGTGTTCACACGTGTGAAATAGGAGGCAGCCAAAATGGGAAGAAAATTGTTTTGATATTCAAAAGAGGTTGAGAAGCTATTTTGAAATGCTTTCCAGAGGTTGTGTGTGTGTCAACAGATTTATCTTGTGATATGGTCTTGCTCATTGTTGAAATGGCTATATAGCCATGCTTGTAGGTTTCCTTATGGTGATCACATGAGGGAGAAATCAATCTGCCAAAGTAGAAGAAATTTTTTGTTTACAAGTTAAAAACAATTTTGTCCAAGTGTTAAATTAAACAGTTTGGAAGCCTATTTTCAAATGATCTCCAGATAATGGGTGTGTATCAAAAATTTCAAAAGGTGACATGGATCTGATCCTTGTTGAGGTGGCTATCTAGCCATACTTTCAATTTGCATTATGATGGTCATATATGCAAAAGATGGACCCGCAAAGTTAGTGAAAAATAATAAACAAAGTTTATTAAGTAAGAAGCTACAGGAATGTATTTAGAAAAATAAACATAAATTTAATAAAAAGAATTAAGATAGAGTTTTGAAGAGACACATATTACTATTGGAGAGATGCAATGTTTAGAAGGATTTTTAATTGATTATTTCATTAAAACAATAAATAACAAATAGAGATTCGAAGAGGTGTCTAAGCATGATGACATGGCAAGGTGTAATTGGAACAAGACATGAAGGACAGAGATGACTAAGGACACGCATAATGACATTGACAAGCATGGAACATCTAGAGATTCAAATGACCCATTCTTTGATCATTTGAAGATGATTTGGGAAAGACAAAGATGTTGGTGCAAAGATGACAAGGAGATGGTGACATGACAATAGACAACCAAACTTGATGACAGATATGGCTGCAAGCATGATAAAATAGTGGACAAGGAAAGCATTGCGGGAATCTCCAGAAGATCATGCAGGCATGCTAAATGATGACAATTGTGGGAATGATAGAAACTATTGCTGGCATATTCTCAACACCACCTACAGGCATCTTTGTGTGAGCTACGGGAATAAGGAAGGACTTGCTATGGGCATTTGTGGCAGTTGTGGGCTTATTTGATGGATCAAATGAGGGGTTTCGGGCATCTTTAAACCCTAGTTGTGGGAATCTAGATAGCCCTTGTGGGCATCTAAATACATCACCTACTGGCACCTTGAAGATGGACAGTACGGGCATACTTATTGGAAGATCAAAGATCCCCATAATGGAAGTTGAAGAAGGGTATGCAGGCATAAGAGAAGGCCAAGTCTTGGCATAAAAAATAAAAATAAAATGATGATGATGTGGAAAATTAAATAAATTTTGGTTAATGATAAATTGGTGATGAGGTCGGCCTCCTAAGCCATGGAAATAAAAAAAAAATATTTATTTAATTTAAAGAGACATGTAGACCTCCTTAAATCGAAGAGAAGCAAAGGTATAAATATAGAAGATAAGTTATTATTTCAAATGAGCATATGGAGGAAGTTCAGGAGTTCTTGTGGAGAATTCAGGAGGTTCATTGAGGAGGTCAGTTTGATGGTATGAGGAAAGTGTGATGGAGCAGCATGAGCAACATAATATTTATCTATATCTTTGATTTTCAGGGCTTCACCGAAATGATAATTTGACTGATAATTTGAAGTGGATGATGATGGGCATAGTAATGAGTGATGTTGGGAACATAAATTAATATGCTAAAGTAATGATGAAGGACACATCATGATGATGATCTAAGGCTACAATGTAACATTTTACTAGCGTAATCAATGGAAAATATGGTGACATACTCTTGCTAAAAATTGGTTTAGGGTTGAATGCTCCAGGAACAGGGTGCTGAAGAATGCTCTTGGACAAGAGAATAGATATGAGTTAGTCATGATGAATACTTAGCTTGATATAAGCTGATGTGGACAGTACTGAAGACAAGATGCTAATGGTGTATGGACAGAGTTGAGACATGCTTGCAGTATGTTGTATGTTGAATGACTTGATGATTATAGAATGAAGACTTGTTTATTGGTATTTTTTATGTGTGTGCATGTGGCAAACTTTGGAAGAGACTAATTTATCAATTGTAATTTGTAATCTTAAATTTCGATAGCGAGGTTGGGTGGAGCTGGGGAAACACTTATTGTTATTTTGACAAGTTGAAGCTTGTTTGGATGTTGTAGCATCCTAGACAGTTGTAGCTGACTGAACCATTCTGGTGGGTGGTTCCACCTTATGGATTGTATCCCATATTGGAGATTGAAGTATCTACTTATATAAAGATTACAAAACTATATCGTGTGTCCCTTGTGCAATGTCTTGATAGTGATGTGTTTAATTGATGAATGACATGTGCCTAGTTCATATTGTTCTTTGATAAATATGTTGTTGAAGCAATTGCGAAATAATGATATAAGATTGGTAGAAAAAAATGAAATTGGGTTGAACCCTTAGCTCACTAATTCACCCCCCTCCCCTCTCTCAATGAGCATTTTGTCTAACCGACTGAAGTTTTCATTGATTGCAACAAGCGTTGTGCAATGGCCTTTGATTTACTCACAAGGAGACCTTGATAGTTTGGGCATTGGAACACTAAGTGGCCCAAATGGTCCAAATGAAATTTGTCCTTCAACTGTGGAAAGTGATTAACACTGTTTCAATGGACAATAGCTTAGTGGAGCATCAGGTCTGTAAAAAAAATGAATTGGATAGAGTCATTATTGCTTGGACCCTCTTGTTGCAATTACTCTGGTTTAAATAAAAGGAGAAAGCCGCAGGGTTGTTAAATTCGTTCATAATGTACATGAACTGAAGAATACAACCATTATTTTGAGCCTCAATGTTAGTTTGTGTCGCCCAAAAAGGATGCATGATTACCTTTTATGAATTTATGGCTAGATGATTGTTGCAAATTATGATTGATCTCTCTAGTTTTGGATATGGATGATAAAGAAATCTGGGCTCAATCCACGCTCAATCAATCACCAAGAACCTTGTTACAACTATAGAAAATATGCCGAAAATGCATGAGTTGACCCGTGTGTAAACAACCAAGAGTCATTGAAAGATGGCATTGGTTTGGCAGGTGTGAAAACATAGCCATATATCGTCAATATAGAGATGAAGGTTCCTCAAAAATTAAAAATGTTGATATTTCCACGATTTTTCCGCCATGATAAAAAATGAAGTATTAATCCATGAATGTTCAAAATGTGGAAATATCTGCCCAAATGTATTAGTGACCCCTATGCATTTTGTGTGGAAAACAAGGTCATGCAAAAAATCTGTGCCTTACCTTACTATAGCTAAGAAAATTGCTCAAAACCCCTATTAGTATCACACATGCATGCCAAGCTGATACCGGGGGCACATCAAACCCCTCAACCCCTAAGCCGAAATCCGTATGCACCAACAAGGCGTGTTTGATTTGTTCTTAGTGTGGGAATTAGACCCACTATTGCCCCGATCTCTCATGATTTTGAAATGCATTGGCCACAATTCTTCATACTCAACCCTTTGAAGAAGACATCCCAGAACCCTCACTGACACCTTCTACTCCTAACAGTACCATAAGCATCTATACACCACTGACTATAAGTCCTCCTCACATCTTAAGCCAAGTCCATGCTACTTTCCTATGTTGAGAGTGTAAGTTAATGTCTCCCCATACTTTTTAATGTCCATTAACAACTTCTTACCACACCCTTTGAATAGATCAAATAATACTTATAGAAAAACTCATTTGTGTAGGTGTACTCCTCCTAATGGTAGTGGAAGAAGATGATACATTGAATTAGAGTAGTAATGACAAAAACCTTCCAGTGGTATTCTTCTCATAAGGGAACTACACACCATTAGGTCTCTCCGAGATGACAAGCAATTCTTAGGAACAATTCCCTCCTCCTCTATCTTGTCACCACAGCAATATCCTCTTCCTAAATAATGTCTCTTTTCCACAAACGACTGACTCATTATAGAAAGTACAAAACCATACCATCACCACCCTAAGTACCACAAGAGTATCATAAGAGTCTTTTTTGTATGATGAGTAAATGCTTGAGGAATTCATTTTGCTTATAGATTAGGATATAATGGAGGCAATGAACTTAGAAACCCCCCTTGGCATAGCCTCCATCATCGACCATAATTTACATCTTCGACCAACAATACACAATTGAATCAAAGCACTTTTTACCACCAAAGCATGTCGACTTGTTCAAGAATCCTATTCCCACTCTGAATGCTTTTGAAGAAGGAAATTTGTCTAACATCTATCTAAGTGCTCAAATTGTCATCTACACCACTCCCAAGGTAGTTGAAAACACTTCCATTGGTCCCTCATGTTCCCCGCAGGAGATTAGCTATTTCACCACCCTCTTCAAAGAATTTCAAGACATATTTGCATGGTCTTAAGCTGAAATTCCTGGACTCTATCCAAAAAAAATTTAGTGCCACCCAACATCCACTCAAGGCCAAGAATACGTTCATTGTTGCAGTTGATAACTTCACCAAATGGGCAAAATCCATGCCTACCTTTGACTGCAAATTTGTAACCGCCACAAGGTTCTTCTTTAACCATGTTATCGCATGATTTGGTGTTCCAAAAAAATAGTGTTTACTCCACAAGATATTATATATGGTATCAGAGTGAGGTTCCACACTTCAGCCTATGCTCGACATCCTTCTATATGTTGTAATGATTGTGATATAGTGATGTATGCAACATATATGTTGGTTTATTTATTTATGCTTGGGTCTTTGTGAAAATAATAGGATGGATTCAAGAATGCAAGGAGGGATAAAAGGAAGGGGAGGAAATACTTGTAGAGTCGGAACACGTAGTGCGTACACTCCTTCACCACCTGCAGTACAACCTCGAGAGAATGAGGAAGCTAGCATACCTGCAGGTGAAGTGATGAATATGGTACACTCATTCTAGTGAATGATGAATGCGCTAGTTACTTGGTTGGAAAATGTTGAACAAGGAGCCCTGGATCCAACAGTCGTAGCCCCAATACCTCCACTTAATTCGACACAATGAGATTTGGAAAAAGTCTAGTTCTCAGAATTTCATGGTGCCTTGGGAGACATAGTTGCATAGGCATGGTTGGGAAACATCACAATGTGCTTTGCGTTTCGCATGTACTCCTCAAACATGAAGTTGTGTATAGAAATTTTGAAACTGAAGGGGAATTCCCTGTTATGGTGGAAGGTGATTTTGTCGCATCTGGGATTAGAGCTTGCTAAGATGTCATGGGAACTATTTAAGGAACACTTTTTCAAATGGTACATGTCAGAAGAATTTTTGAAAGGACAATTAAATCACTTGAATGCACTTAAGCAGGGAATTTGGTCTGCACCTAAGTATGAGGAAATATTCATGGAATTTATGCGGTATGCACTGCATTTGAGTACCAAGAAACTATGGGTGAACAAATTTATTTCTGACCTGAACTACAACATTCATTCTAAAGTGTGCATTTTGATTCCACGCACACTACATGAGGTCATACAACAAGCAATAATAATAAATAAAGAATTTAATGGAGGTGGTCCACAACGACAACCTTGACCTATGGGACAGAGTGATCGGAAGCCTGGGGTACAACCTATGAGTTCCCCGAGGTCAGGGATAGGGCATAGATACCCTTACCCAAATATTAGGATGGGAAATTAGAGACATGGAAATGGTGGGTCGAGAGCTCCATATGAGGCATGGGATCCAGAGAATTTTCCATGGAGAAACATGCCAGTTGCGCAATGACAACAAGATAATGGCGGTCTTTCTCAATCATTTCAGTAGGGACCACCTCCAGGACGATCATGTTCAACATGAGGAGGACCCAATCGACAGAAGAATTGTACACATAGACTTAGAGGGGTGAATTAGTGGAAACACCTAACTACAGTGGGTAACATAGGGTAGGATCATCGGACTCATGCAGCAATGAAAAATTGGAAAGCATAACATCAATCCACGAGGCTGGAAACCACAGGTATGAGGCTGGAAACCTAAAGCAGTGACTAGAAGTTGAATGATGGAAATCGAGAAACATAAATTTGAAGCAGTCGAATTGTCATCCGAAATAACCCGAGGAAATGGGTTGTTAGTCCGAGACTGCGAGTTAGATCTAGGGGTATGTGTTGCAAAATTTTCCCTCTATACCACCTCATTATTATCCTACAGAATCATAGTAGGAATGGATTGGCTAGAGACCAATTCAACAGTTTGACATTGCGAGGTAAATAATTCGACGTTCAAATATGACTATGGGAATAAGTAGATAATGGAAGGTACAAGGAGAGGAGTGTCTCTAAAATTGATCTCTGCATTGCAACTAAATAAAAGCATGCGTAAGGAATGTCGGTTATATGCAGTGACAACTATGAATGAAAATTCTAATACAATAGATGTAATTCAACATCCTATATTGTCACAATTCGCCGACGTATTCCCAGAGGAAATTTTTGGACTAATGCCAAGGAAGGAAGTGAAGTCACCATTGAGCTCAATCCGAGAACTAAATGAATAGCTAGGACTCCTTACTGTATGATCACACTTGAGTTGCGTGAGTTGCAAATACAAATTCAAGAACTGTTGGATCTTGGATTCATCAGGCCTAGTATATCATCGTGTGGAGTGCCAATGATATTTGTCAAAAAGAAGGATGGGTCATTGAGACTATGTATCGACTCTAGACAATTGAACAAGGCCACCATCAGGAATCAATACCCTTTTCCAAGGATAGATTATCTATTTGATCAAATGAAGGGGTCGATATTATTTTCAAAAATATATTTGAGGTCTTAAAACCATTAGTTGAGGATAAGAAAAGAAGACATTCCCAAGACAACATTTAAGATGAGGTGTGGCCACTTCGAGTTTCTTGTTTTACCATTTGGATTTTTGAATGTGCCAGGTGTCTTTGTGAACCTAATTAATGGCATATTTCGGAAGTATTTGGACAAATTCATCCAAGTGTTCTTGGATGACATTTTGATTTATTCAAAGAATGTCAATGATCATGAAGAACACTTGAATATGGTTCTAATATGTCTTACAGAGCATAAGATTTATGCAAAATTGTTCAAATTCTCATTATTCTAGACAAAGATTCATTTTCTAGGACATTTCATCTCATGTAATGCCATAGCATTCGATCCATGCAAGATTCAGGCAATATTGGCATGGCCAACACTGAAATGTTTTCACAAAGTGCGGAGCTTCATGGGACTATAAGGATATTACCGAAGATTTGTTGAAGGATTTTTGAAGATTGTAGGATCCATCAATAAACTGAAAAATAAGAACAAGAAATTTGTATGGTCCAAACAATGTGAGAAAGCATTCGTAAAACTCAAGGAGTTAGTAACAAAAACCCTGATTTTGAAGGTACCGAACATGAAGAAATACTTTTTCGTATAAAGAAGGGTTTGGGGAAGTATTAGTGCAGGAAGGTAGGCCAATTTCTTAGGCTTATAGGAAACTTAGACTGAATGAGGATAACTATGTGACAGATGTCCCGAAACTTGTAGCAGTGGTATATGCTTTGAGACTTTGGAGACGCTATTTGGTCAGTAGAAAAATTGAATTAAGGACAAACCACCATGGGCTGCAGTATATTTTTACTTAGAGTGAACTGAACTCAATGTGAGGAAAAGCAAGTGGTTAGATATGTTGAGTGAGTATGATTTTTACATCTCGTAGATCAACGAGATCATGAATAAGCTAGAAGATGCATTGATTCGATGACTGCATATATTCTTGGTATTGTTGATTACAAAACATTTATAGGAGAAGGTACTTAAGATGCAATTAGAATAAAGTAATTAGTAAAATGAAGTCAAGGAAAGAATAGAAGGGGCAGCAGTCGGAGTCCCTAAGTATGTGGGATGCACAATCGAAAAATGATGGATTAATGAGATACAACCAACGTATGTACATTTTGATAAACTAGGAGGTCTGAAATTTCATCCTCTTAAAGTCCTGTTGGCAGTCAGCAACAACCCCTTCATTTTTTCTACTGTGATGAAAATTATCAGTTCTCTTCTATGAATAATTTTTTTTTAAAAGATTGTAAAAGAGTGCCTTCAGAATCTTTGATTCTAAAGGTACTCTAAAAAATATAAGAGTTAAGAGTCATATTAGAAATTTATGAAAACACTTTCATAAATTTGACAAATTAGCAGCTGTCAGTCTTGTAAATTTTATATATGATCAATTTTATCATTAATTAATTCATTTGATTATATATATTGATTTAGAAGATTTAAGGTATAGTATGCTAATTAATTTTTAATGAAGATACATTTTGAATTTGTTTGAAACTTGGTTTTTGATAAGATATTTATTATTATTATAAGTTCTTGAAATCCTTATAACTAAAGGTGATTTATTAATTAAAAATATTTTCATTAAACCTAAGCTTCAGATTTCACATATAAATTAATATTTTAATATCATATCATTGCTTTGTAAAAATTGTACATATATAACACAAAAATAGCGAGAGTGCAAATAAATGTATATTATTTCAAAATTTTCATGTGTCACATAAATATAACCATAATAGTTTTATGAGATTTGTATCCTATCACATCTAGTTTTGGGTCATAAGTGATTAAGATTTCATAAAGTATTTAAAACTATATTTCGAAATAAAACTACATGTATATATATGATTTGAGTGTGATAGTGATTGCTAGTTAGTTACATTTCAGAAATCCTAAGAACATAACGGATTATTGTGATAACTCCACATCATCCTATTTATGAACACGATTGCCTTCCACGTGTAATCTGGGGTTATTATCAATTGATAGTTATAATTAAGATACATGATTTGTATGGCTAAATTGATAACATCTGTTACAAGGATCGCTGCATAAAGATTGAATTCATATTGGTATGAGGATTTGGTTAGCACCTATCAATTTAATTGACAGCTGTGGGTTTAATGATGAAATCATATTAGTAGAATTCAATTCCATGTATGACTGATAGCCATTTCCATTCATGATGTTGTACGAGCCCATCATTCCATACTGGGTGTAATTAATGTTTCGATTTATGATCCTTGAATTGAATGATTTCTGATATGAAGGATTAGTTAGAGTTTGAAATTTCTTACATACCGCTTTCTGAAGAATTTCAGTTAGTCGTGGCTAGTCTATTCATTTATCATAGCGAAAACACTGGTTGTTATTCTCATCATCTCCAAATTTGGTTAACATGGCCAAAATCGGGGTTCTCGTCTTTGTCACGTATGAATCAATTGAGGATTTGACATTTCATGTAATGCCTTATACTTGGGTGCCTATTCCTTCAATTTTCACGACTACATTCGTTTCAACCCATAACCATAGTTGTGGTGAGGAAACAATTGCTCCTCTCAACCGATTTGAAATTTAAGGACCTGAGCTGGTTGAAGTCGACAAGAAATCTGCTTTATTATTTAAAAATATTGGATGGGGTCAGTTTTTCAGATGTTTTAGTGGCCATAACGTGGAGGTTACCAAACAATTTGCTATGATTTTTAAGTTAAATGTAGCTCAGATTGGGGATTTCAAGTTTATAATTGATGAATATAAGATTACAAAAGCCACAAATCTTCCTCAAACTGGAGAGCGATGGTTTAAAGGAGGAAAGGTTGATAAGAAGAAATGTCGTTCCTTACTGTTTCCCTTACCTGCCAATGCAAAGTTGAATATTGGGGTTTCGGTTAAATTTTTAAAACCAGAATGGCGAGGATTTTATGAAATCCTAGTCAAGTATGTATCTTGTGATGGTCAATTATCTCATCTACATTATTATCATCTGCGACTACTGTTATCATTGAAAGGTTCTACGCTCAATATTCCATTTTACTTATTACAAAGTCTGAAGGAAATGGCACATTCTATGCAAAATACCATAGGTAATCCTGATATGAGTTTGTTCCACCATGGTCTAATTAAAATTTTAATCCAGCATCAGTTGTCTCTTAACTGTAAATATTGGGATGAGTTTTTGGTTGAAAGTAAACTAGGGCCAACGCAATATTGGCCAAACCCTCCCACTAAAACTCATAGGAAGCGTAAAGATCTAGTAAAATATGAAGTTGATGATGTTCATAAGACTAATTTAAGGGATAAAGAACTATAGGAAGCAAATCCACCTATAGGTACTTGTATTAGTAATGATGGAATTGTGAAGGTAGCTCCTTGTTATGCTGAGACAAACAAGGGCCAATCCCTATCTAACAAGTGCTTCAGTACACCTACAAAGATGAAGGGTAGATTGACCAAAAATGAAGATGTTGATGCTGTTAATTATGAAAATCCCTCTGAGTTATGTACTCCTCGAAAACATGGTGATGAATCCATGCAAAAAATTGAACAGTTAGCGCAGGTTTGTTGTGACAAAGGAGTTTTTGAGCCAAAAGGTCTTGTGTTTGTTCATACAAGAAGAATCACTAGAAGTATGAATACCACACCTACAGCCTCTGTTACTGCAACCACTCAATAGAATGATCGGCTAATGACTGTCCATCTTGAGGATGATGTTCCATATTTTGTTCCTGAAACCACGCATATAGATGAACCTATTCTCATAGAGAATAATCGTGAAAAATCATTTCCCAAAGACATTATGTAGTCAGGTAAGTTTGAGACTGCCCCATTATGTATGGATGCTTGTGGTTCTGGCACTGAGCCATCGTTTATGAGCACTCCATCATTGGATCAATATATAAATAATATTGATTCTTCTCAATCAAATGATTCATTTCATGATAAGGAAGAACAAACCCTCCAACAGGTCCTTGACAAAGTATATGAAACCGAAATCGCAGAATTGAAAAACAAACTAAAAGAATGTCAAGCAAACACAGCCTTGAAAGATGAAGAAAATAAAACATTAAGGGCAGAATTTCTAAATTGGGTTAATAGATGGAAGGACATGAACATCAGGAAGAATCGATACAAGAAATCCAAAAAAATCAATGATAGACACAAACCAGCACTTGCTTGAGCAAGTAGATTGATAGAAGCTAGTAATCATCAGGCTCAAAGCTAAACTTTCTGAAGCCAGAAGAGTGATCAATTTACAAAGTAGAACCTGATGTTGTTTCTATTTTCAGTTATATAATTTATCTCTCTATCGACATGTAATAAAATATTTTTAAGAGCATGCCTGCAAAATCATAGATTTTGCAGGCACGCATATAATTTGTTGGTTTTATTGTTATTTCTATTGAAACTAGTTTTAATAAGATTCTTATGTTTGTTTGAACAAGTGTACATGGTATCACTATCCTCAGCAAATATAGGATGTTTCGGATCATAGTTGGCAAACGTTGATGCTTCTTGAAGATTGGAATTTCAAAATAGCCACGAATATGCCAGTTCCCTTAAATCAGGAGATGATACAGGCTAGTCGTTTTTTTACTGTTTTATCCTATAGTAATATTTGTGATAGGTGTCTTTCGAAGGGATTTGATTCACTTTAATAGGGATAGGACTCCTATGGTATTGAATACAACATTTATGAAGAAACTGAATTGAAAGACTAGTGGGGTTATATAAACTAGTAATTTTAATGCAATTCAGATGGAGTGGTTGAAGAAAAACATCATTGAAATATTATTTCAGTACTAGTTTTATCCCTTACTAAGGTTTTATCTTCGGAGATGGAATGTGACTGGAAATTCTCAGACTGGTATCGTTGATCGGTATTATTTTTAGATACTTTTATAATATATTTCAATATATCTCCTTCTAGTTATACTATTGATGCATTTATGCTTGGTTATGCTTGTATTCATTATCTGATATTACACTCTGTCAACACAATATTGCTATATGAATGAGTATGTTATTATAATTGAATTAATCAGTATTTCTATTGAAAATTCGATACATAATAATATACATATTTATGTTTGTTTTGATTTCATTTGTATGTTTGCAATGTTTTCATTATATACATTATCTTCCATTCAAATATTTATTGTTGTTTATTAATTGTTAATTAATAACATATTTCAGAAAAGTTTAAAGTAATTATTTATTTTACATTTTTTGTTATAGTAAATATATAGCATAATGATTATGTGTGGATGATTTAAATATTTTCATTTAAATCTTACTTATTTATCCTCCTGTTTACTTGAAACATTAATTGATAATTAATATAATATTCAAATTGCTCACAACTGGGATAGAATAATTTAGTTAGTGTTATTTTAGTATAGTTTACATTTAACAACTGTTAAATATAAATAGGTTAATTTTAGAATACTTATAATAGTTTCTAATATTCAATACCAAAATCCTCAAAATCGAAGACTTTCAGTAAGAAAGCAAATTTAGGATAATTTAAGTCTTAGAAAACTAATTCTAGGGTCTTATTTAAATAGAAATAAGATTAGGACAAATTTTTACTGAATTTTATTTTCTCCTTAAGAGAAAAATTCAGTTGGTAGCAGGACCATAAACTGTGAGATTTTGCTATCTCAAACACACCGGGAGCTGCTTTAAGTGACTTGTGTGGGCTTAATCTCCTTAGTTGGCCTAGGTCAGAAAAAGGGGCCAATAAGTCCCATCGAGCGGTGTATGTGGAAAACTAAGGGTGATGAAGATGAATGAAGATATAAAGCCATTATTTTTCTCGCATGGTATAAAGAAGGATGTGATAGAATTCATGGAAAGGTCCCTAGATTGTAAGATTCTGAAGGCTGAGCATCGCCATCCAAGGGGAATTTTAGAGCCCCACACTATCCCTGAGTCTAAGTGGGAGGTAATATCTATGGAATTTATCGTCGGGTTTCTGATAACCTCTAGGAGGCATGATTCCTTCTTCGTGGTAGTAGACACATTAACCAAAATCGCACACTTTAGAGGGATATTTTGTCTAATTTTCCATGAAGCTTTAGGTACCCAACTGAATTTCAACACCACATATGATCCTAAAACAGATGGTCATACTAAGAGAGTTAACCAAGTCCTAGAAGACATGATACACATGTACGTCATGGATCAACATAACCATTGGGAAGAGTACTTACCATTGATAGAATTTGCCTACAATAATAGCTACCATAGCTCTATTTAGATGGCACCATTTGATTTTTTCTATGGTCAGCCATGTCGAAAACCATTGAGTTGGGATCATTTGGAAGATAGAGTCTTGGTAGGTCCAGAGATGATGAAATAAATGGAAGAACAAATACAATCCATCTAAGCACAGATGAGCTTTAGGATCAACATAAAATTTATATCAATGCGGATAGGATAGATCGAAGCTATTAGGTTTGGGATAGAGTTTTCTTGCGGGTGAGGCCGCAGAAGAGCTCCATCAAATTTGACAAGGGAACAAAGTTGTCACTGTAATCTGTAGGGTCATTTGATATTACTGAAAGATCAGGAATGATTGCTTACCGTCTTGAATTTCCATCATCATTGAGTTGGATGCATGATGTTTTTCATTTTTTTGTGTTACATCAATATATGTCAATGCATATCACATTGTGGACTTTAGCAATTTGCAGATTTTGGACAAGGGGCACTTGTATATGAACATGTTTGTACTCTGGATTGACAAACTCGATAGCTGCGACATTGACTACTCAATCAGGTGAAGGTGCAGTGGGATATTTATAGTCCCATCTTCGTGACCTAGGAGGATGCATTTGAAATTCATATACTATTTTCATAGTTATTCTATAACTTCAAGACAAATTTATTGAAGTGGAGGTGTATGTAGCACCCTGTTTTCTTTTTGAGATTATGATAATTATTCTTTGGGGGAATTTTGTGATGAGTGACCTGGTTATTTGTATTTTGAGTTCTAAACTATGAATGGACGTATTTTTAAGGGCATTTGGTTTTAGATGGCTTGGACATGTGTGAAAGAATTATTTTCTTATGAAAAATAACTTATGAGGAATTATCTTGACATATTCTTAAAAGATGAATAATTTGGACTATGAAAATGATGTCGACATTTGTCAAATATGAATGCAGTTATATTATGATTTCCATTTATGAATGAATAATCATGTGATGTTTTCAACAATGATTGAATATTGTATAATGCTAACTATGAATGATTGACAAAATTTATGTCATATCTAGCATGTACTTTGATGGTTTTTCAAGCATGATAGGAAAGCAAGGTACATGAGACACAAGAAAACGTCAGTATATAAGGAATCTAGCTGAGTCAACAACTATGGAAGGTCATATCAATCTTGTTTATAGTATGATTTAATTGTGTTATGTTTGGATGCACTGAGGTGCATGGGCTTTAGATGAGTGATGAACCCTCAAAAATTGATGTCGATTCGATGTTCAAATTATGGTTGAAATATTTTTTATAAGATTTGATGCACATGTTGTTTTATGTGTAGGTAATGGGATTATGATTTCCAATCGACCCACATCAAGTGACGGGGATGAAAAATTATACTTGTAAGTCCAGCAAATGGATGACGTAATGAGCTTTGAATAGAGTGAGGAAAACTCCAACTCATGAGATGTGTGTGTTGTGAGGGTAGATCGTGAGTTAGTTACTCATAAGGATCATATTGGGGGGCACACTATAAGGATTCAACCTTATTTCCCATGAACCTCCTGGCCCTCCATAGGGTATGCGAGTTGAGGTAACATTGGCTCAGTTGGCATACCAACTCCCCGCCTATGGGAATTATTGGAAGGGCATGCGAGAAGCATGACACCTTGATAACATTGGTCACGACAAGAATGCAATAGTAATCAACATTAATTATGAATCAGGGGGGGGGGATTAATAAAATGTTTAGAAGGAATTTTAGTAAGTTAATAATAATAATAGTAACAATAATAATAATAAAATAAATCGATGAAATGAAATAAAACTAAATAAAGCTAAATCAAGAAACACAATTAAGAGAGTAAATTAAGGAAGTAACATTTAAATAAAATTCCTAACTAATGAAAAAATAACAAGATCACCTATAATAACTAAAAAGAGGGTGGGTAAATAAAGAAATAATTAGTTAACTAAATGTGGTGCATGAAATACATAGGTTTTAATGAAAAGGAAAATAAAAGCATAAAGAGAGTTAGAGCATGGTATCTTTTGACCTACCATAGTTTTATAGCACATATATGGTTTTGTGGCTCTCTAAGGAAACTATGGTTGAGGGTGTGGTTCAGTACAATGTGAGAAAGGTTGGGAGCGTCTCAACAGTAGTATGGCATGATACTTTATTTACTAGTTAAGTGTTGTCACACTCATCGAGCTTGAGTGTCCCAAGGGGAGGAGAGTACATGTCAGGGCATTGTAGGGAAAAAACCGGTGGGCTTAACGTGATTGACAGTCCATCTAGGATATTGTGACAAAGGTTTCAACAACAGAAAAAAATATTGGGAGCAATAGAAAAAATCAAGAAAGTAATAGGTCAGATCTATTGTTATAATCTATGTTGCTTATCGATATTCTTGTAGTTATTTAAGGAAAATTTCGTTTAGGTTAAATAGTTGTAAAATGGATTGTTTTCTTAATTGTCTATTGTCATAACAAGCACCTTCTCAAATAGTTTTTGTAGATATAGTTATATCTATACAAAAAACAAGTTTATTCCAACCATTTTCAAATGATCTACTATGGATGTTAGTTAAATCATTAAAATGACAACAAATATCGACAACTTGACAGGGATTAATAGGTGGGATTTATTGTGATAATTTATCTTTTTAGTCGATGTTTGTGCTTATATTAATTGTGAAATGTATCCATAGACCTAAAATGTATATGTCATTCATAGATTTGTTCCATCTTGGCTCTTCTAACAAAATTGTGTTGTTTGGCCTCTAAAAACACTCAAAACCTACAACCATAAAAGGAAAATGTTAAATCTCAGGTTTGATTGAAGGATTGTTAACTAGGTGTGGGGAAGAAATGATTTCAATGCGTGATAATTAGTGGTTATCGTGGACAATAAATCTATACATGTGAACCGATAATGTTTTAACCATGTTTGTATCATACTTCTCCTCCTTCATGGGATCCTTTTCCCTCAGCAATGCTTCGTTGCCTTGCTCTAATACCCTCACTAACACATGCTGTGAAGAAACTCATCATTGAATATATTATTTGAAATATATGTATTACATATAAAGGAAAGCAAAATTGTTATCTACAGTTATAGAACGAGATTTTTCATGAGAATTCACTAACTAATAACTGGAATATTAGTTACAATGAAATATCGAAATATTATTCAACATATAAGGTATATGTCCATGTTAGTACAACCTTTGAATGCCTAAATAATGGAATCAATATAGGAATATTGACAAATATGTAGACAACAAATAGTACTATTGAGATGTTATTTTTCCAAAATAAAATTAACACTTTTAAAAAGTTTTTAAAATTAAAGGCTCTCTAAATTATTACACCAAGTATTAGTGAAACTTTTCAAGGTCTTAATGTAATGATGATCTATTGGATTTTTTTATAGCATGTAGAGGTCATTGTCTAGTAAGAGGACACATATTTTTTTATAAAATAGTTGAGAAAATAAAAAATTATCGCATAAACAAGATAGTGTTTTTTTTCAAAATTTAGTTGCAGCTAAAAGGTTCACCAACTTCAAACACTCACCTTTCCACAAATTTAAATTTCTCCCCTTATATATATATTAAAACTTTTCTCATATGAAGCCACGGCTGGATTGAGTTGGGACCAACCAAGTTCAACATCAATTTGGACAAAATTGTTACCTAGCAACTTAAGGATATAATATTAATTATTGACTCCCAAGATGCCACGACGACACTAAATGATTGATCACTAGGCCGCAAGTTGCAACAAAGATTGTGAATGGTTACTAACAAAATTCCAAATAGAAATAAGGATTGATTATACGTGTAGGATAAAGGCTAACCTAAACACCTAACCTTTCTCGTCATGTTTTCATTTAAACCGATCAAAATTTAACTGAGAAATTGTTGTTTTCTTTTGCAATTTTGTGATTTAAGTAATAAAAAATCTCTATTTTGGACTAAAAGGTTGTGATTTCAGTAATTGACAATGTTTAATTTTTATGATTTAAGCAATATGATCTTAGGATCTTATCTGAGAGTATAACATGCACAACAATAATCACAAGAGACAAGAGACACAAAGAATTTTCCTTGGGGAAACCCTAAAAGAGAAAACCTCGCAACTTCCTCAAAGATAGAATGAGCACCAATGGCAGTAGTAAAACCCAAAGACATAAAAGATGATCTCCAATAGTTGTTCTCTCTCTCTCTCTCTCTCACTTGAGAGAGCTTCTCCTCTCTTACTCATGCGCCCCAGTGAGTGAGTGTATATGTTTAAATGAGGAGAGCCTCACTTCTATTTATATTCTTTCATTCTTTTTATTTCCACTCCAACATGTTGTCCTCATTTAACAATTACTTACCACGACCGACATCTCTAGGAGAGTCTAATAACCCTACTACCCCAAAACTGTGGGGACTTTGCCCTCCGATCAATAAGGAGGGTTAACCTTAACTCAATTGTGGGGACTATTGCCCTGAATTACAATGGAGGGTTAACCTCAATGACTTTACATGACTTGTTTACATTATTGAATCTCTCGATTGGAACATCGGGGCATGACATGACTCAATTACGTTACAGATACTTCCTGGAACAAACATCAGGGTACAATAGATAAGATATACAAGTGAATACATTTCAAAGTTACAAATACATCAACAAACAATCACCATTTTGGAATAAATGGTAGACTCTGAAACCAACAAATAATCTAAGTTACGATATAAACAACAAAAATCACTATTTCTACAAATACTAGTATGTTGGAATAAAAAATCAATGTTTCTACAATTTTTGGTATGTCAGAATCAGGCGACTATGGGGAGTTTTGGTCATTCGATATACTCCTCCTTGATTCTGAGGCCATCACAACTGGACTGAACCAAGTCATTCCTAGAATTATTCCATTGACTTCAAGTTTTGGATGTAACCATACTATTGACTCATGCATGTAAGTTGTGCCTAGATAACATACTGTTGTCTGGTGACTGGATGTCAAGTCATGCCTGGAACCATACTATTGGCTCGTGCATGCATGTAGTTACTTCCTGCAACCATGCTATTGACTCTTGAGTTTCCGTTACGGCATGTCCCTTCACCGCCATTTCCCTCTCAAAAAGTTGAACTTTGATGGTAAACGCCACTGAATTTTGTTTTGAAGTGTGGAATTGGAATTGGTGTAGAGTTTTATATTTCAACCTAAATGCGAACTCTTGCACCAATCAATCAATTAATTTCCCACTTGATGGTCTTTGGAAATAGAGTTCATGGATCTATTCGTAAATGTCAAGGATGATTGAGTATGGGAGGTTTGAATTGCTACTACTAGAGCCCATTTGTCACAAAATACAGTGTGAATCCATACTGCACATATTGATTCCTACCTTAACTACAACATTCATTCTAAAGTGTGCATTTTGATTCTACACACACTACATGAGGTCGTACAATGAGCACTAATAACTGAGAAATAAGTTACTGTAGGAGGTCCACAACGACAACCTCAACCTAAGCGACAGAGTGACCAAAATCCTGGGGTACAATGTATGAGTTCCCCGAGGTCGGGGACAGGGCGTAGAAACCCTTACCCAAATATTAGGATGGGAAATTAGAGATATGGAACTGGTGGGTCGAGAGCTCCATATGAGGCATGGGATCCGAAGAATTTTCCATGGGGATCATGGCATTCTTTCTCAATGGTTTTAGAAGAGACCACCTCCAAAAGGATCATGTTCAACATGAGGAGGGCCCCATTGACAGAATAATTGTCCACATAGACAGAAAGGGGGAAATTAGGGGCAATACCCGACTACAGTGGGTGACATGGGAAAGACTCATTGGATTCCTCTAGAAGTGAAAAATCAGCAAGCATAACATTAAGCCATGAGGCTGGAAACAACATGTATTATAAATGGTATGAGTTTTTATGTATTAATTGATTTTGGAGCTATTGAGATTTTTATTTCACCTAGAGCAGTGACTAGAAGTTGACTGATCGAAATCAAAAAATGGCATTTCGAAGCAGTCAAATTGGTATTTGAAATAACCCAAGGGAATAGGTTGTTATTCCAAGATTGCAAGTTATATCTAGGGGTTTGTGTTACAAAACTTTCCCTGTATACCACCTCATTATGATCCTACAACATCATAGTAGGAATGGATTGTCTAGAGGCCAATTCAACAGTTTTACATTGCAAGGTGAAGAATTTGACATTCAAATATGACTCTAGGAATAAGTAGATACTGGAAGGTACCAAGCAAGGAGTGTCTTTGAGATTGATATATACATTTCAACTAAAGAAAAGCATGTGTATGGAATGCCAATTATATGCAGTGAGGAATATGAATGAAAATTATGATACAATAGATGTAATTCAACATCCTATATTGTCCTAGTTCACCGACGTGTTCCCAGAGGAACTTTCAGGACTAACGCTAAGGAAGGAAGTGAAGTCACCATTGAGCTTAATCCGAGAACTAAACCAATACATAGGACTCCTTACTGCATGATCGCACCTGAGTTGTGTGAGTTGCAAATACAAATTCAAGAACTGTTGGATCTAGGATTCATTAGGCCTACTATATCGTCCTATGGAGAGCCAGTGATATTTGTCAAAAAGAAGGATGGGCCATGGAGACTATGTATTGGCTATCAACAATTGAACAAGGTCACTATCAAGAATCAATACCCTTTTCTAAGGATAGATGATCTAATTGATCAAATGAAGAGGGCGACATTATTTTCAAAAATAGATTTGAGGTCTCGATACCATTAGTTGAGGATAAGAGAAGAAGACATTCCCAATACAACATTTAATATGAGGTGTGGCCACTTTGAGTTTGTTGTTGTACCATTTGGATTATTGAATGTATCAGGTGTCTTTATGAACCTAATGAATGATGTATTTCGGAAGTACTTGGACAAATTCGTCCAAGTGTTCTTAGGGGAAATTTTGATTTATTCAAAGAATGTCAATGAGCATTAAGAACACTTGAAGATGGTTCTAATATGTCTTACGGAGCATAAGATTTATGCAAAATTGTCCAAATGCTCATTCTTCTAGACAAATATATATTATCTAGGACATTTCACCTCAGGTAATGCCATAGAAGTTGATCCATCCCACATTGAGGCAATATTGGCATGACCAACACCGACATATTTTCACAAAGTACAGAGATTCATGGGACTACCGGGATATTACCGAAGATTTGTGGAAGGCTTTTTGAAGATTGTGTGATCCATCACTAAATAGCAAAACAAGAACATGAAGTTTGTATCGTCCAAACAATGAGATAAAGAATTTGTAAAACTTAAGGAGTTATTAATGACAACCCTAATTTTGAAGGTACCAAACATGAAGAAATACTTTTTCATATAAAGAAGGGTTGGGAGAAGTATTACTGAAGGAAGGTAGGACAATTTCTTAGGCTTGTAGGAAACTTAGACTGCATGAGAAGAACTATGTGACACATGACGTGGATCTTGTGGCAGTGGTTTATGCTTTGAGACTTTGGAGACACTATTTGGTGAGTAGAAAATTTGAATTAAAGACAAAGAACCATGGGATGCAATATATTTTTACTCAGAGTGAACTCAATGCGAGGAAAAGGAAGTGGTTAGAGATGTTGAGTGAGTACTATTTTGACATCTCGTACATCAATGATATGAAGAATAACCTAGAAGATGCATTGATTCGACGACCTCATATCTTCTCGGTATTGTTGCTTACAACAAATTTAAAGGAGGTCCTTAAGATGCAAGTAGAAGACAGTTATTACAAAGAAGTTAGATCAAGAATAGAAGGGGTAGCAGTCAAAGTCCCTAATTATGTGGGATAAACAATCGAGAATGATGGATTACTGAGATACAACCAACGTATGTACATTTCAATAAATGAGGAGGTCCAAAATTTCATCCTCTCAAAGGCCCATCGAGAGGTGTATATGGACAACTGAGGGACGATGAAGATGAATGTAGATATAAATCCATTATTTTTATGGCATGGTATGAAGAAGGATGTGGTATACTTCTTAGATGGGTCCCTAGATTGTCAGCTTGTGAAGGCTCAGCATCGCCATCCAAGGGGAATTTTACATCCCAACGCCATATCTGAGTCTAAGTGGGAAGTAATATCTATGGACTTTATCATCGAGTTTTCGATAACCTCTAGAAGGCATGATTCCTTCTTTGTGGTAGTAGACACATTAACCAAAATTGCACACTTTAGAGGGATATTTTGGACAATTTTCCAGGAAGCTTTAGGTACCCAATTGAATTTCAACACTGTGTACGATCCTGAAACATATGGTCGTACTAAGAGGGTTAACCAAGTCCTAGAAAACATGATCCACATGTACGTCATGGATCAACATGACCGTTGGGAAGAGTACTTACCATTGATAAAAATTTCCTACAATAATAGCTACCATAGCTCTATTCAAATGGAACCATTTGAGTTTGGATAGTTTGGAAGACAGAGTCTTGGTAGGTCCAGAGATGATGCAAGAAATGGAAGAACAAATGCAATCCATCTGAGCACGAGTGAGATTTAGGATGAACAAAAAATTTATGTCGGTCGGATGGGATAGAGTCTTCTTGCAGGTGAGGCCACAGAAGAGATCCATCAAATTTGACAAGGGATCCAAATTGTTGCCGCGGTTTGTAGCGTCATTTGAGATTACTGAAAGATCGAGAATGGTTGCTTATAGTCTTGCATTTTCATCATCATTGAGTTGGATGCATGATGTTTTTCATTTTTTTGTGTTACATCAATATATGTCGACGCATCTCACATTATGGACTTTAGCAATTTGCAGATTTCAGAGGAGGGGCACTTGTGGCTGAACATGTTTGTATTCTATATTGATAAACTCGATAGCCGTGATGTTGACTAATCGATCAGGTGAAGGTGTAGTGGGATATTTATAGTCCTAGCTCCATGACCTGGGTGGATGCATTTGAAATGCATATACAGTTTTTGTACTTATTCTAGAACTTTGGGATGAATTTTTTTGAAGTGGAGGTGTATGTAGCACCCTGTTTTCTTTTTGAGATTATGATAACTATTCTTTGAGGGAATTTTGTGATGAGTGACCTGGTTAGTTGTATTTTGAGTTCTAAAACAATGTATGAATGTATTCTTTAGGGCATTTGGTTTCGGATGGTTTGGACATGTGTGAAAGAATTATTTACTTATGAAAAATAACTTATGAGGAATTTTCTTGACATATTGCTAAAAGATAATTAATTGGGACTATTAAAATGATGTCGACATTGGTCAAATGTGAATGCAGTTATATTATGATTTCCATTTATGAATGAAGAATCATGTGATGTTTTCGACAATGATTGAATATTGTATAATTCTTATGAATGATTGACAAAACTTATGTCATATCTAGCATGTACTCTGATGGTTTTTCAAATGTGATAGGAAAGCAAGTTACATGAGACGCAAGAAAATGTCAATATACAAGGAATCTAGCTGAGTCAAGAACTATGGAAAGTGAAACCATTAGTAGGAAACACAAGCTCGTTTATTAAAGACTCGTCTTACTTCATTGAGAAAATAAAACAAAAATGCATGGAGGAGAATGAGATATTTTTAAGCTTGGATGTTGTGTCCCTCTTCACAATGATCCCCATCATGCCATCAAAGTCATAGAAGACTTGACGGATCTTGAAACCTCCAAACTCGTAGGCATCTGTCTCAAGTCCACATTTTTTAGTTTCAAAGGTGAACTTTATGAACAAACTTGTGGAGTGGCTATGGGTTCCCCCCTTTCTCCCTCATGGCTAACCTCTTCATGGAGAAATTTGAGCAAAAATCCTTGAACTCTGCTAATCCAAAACAAAAATGGTGGTCCAGGTTTGTTGATAATACGTTCTTAATATGGGCTCATGGTAAGGAAGAAATAGAAAAATTTGTTGAGCATCTAAACAAGCAAACTGAGTCCATTAAATTCACGAAAGAGTTTGAGGAAAACAATGCACTCCCCTTTCTTGATACATTATTGATCAGGAAACAGGATGGAAGCATAGCCCACAAGGTCTACAGGAAGGGAACTCACATAGAACAATACCTTCATGCCCTTTCACATCATCACCCAAACCAAAAAATGGGTGTCCTTAACACTCTGTTCACAATGGCCCTTAGGGTTTCTGATAATGACCACTTAGACTCTGAGATAGAAAAAATATGCAATGTATTCCTTAGCAATGGTTATATCATAGCTCAAATCAACAAATCCCTTAAGAAAACTAAAGCCCACGACAATCGACCAAAGGCTTTAGCCACAGAGAAAAAGTTGGTGACCATAAGGCATTTCTGCCTTACATTCAAGGGATCACAGACAAAATAGCCAAACACCTAAAAAAGAAGGACATTGACTCTGTGTTCTCTCCTCCAAATAGTATCAAGAAGATCCTTAGGTCGGTAAAAGATCTAGTCGACCCAAGTCTTAGAAACGGGGTTTACCTGATTCCCTGTGAATGTGGTAAAACCTACATAGGCGAAACCGGATGGTCCATTCGAACTAGGGTTAAAGAGCACTCCGCTGATATACGTCTCAATTGAACACATAAGTCGGCTTTAGCAAAACACTCTCACGACACCAAGCACCCAATAAAAATCGAAGATACGCAGGTTCTAGCATATGTTGACAATTGGTCTAGAAGAAGATTTAGAGAAGCAATTGAGATAGTTAAAAACCCTAACTACCTAAACAAGGATGATGGCCTTTCTATTCGTCGGTCTTGGTTACCTAACCTAACAAAACTAAAAGATAACTAATTAAACCTAGCTTAACTAAGTCCTTGGTTTAATTATACAACTAAATTAAAGAATATAACTTTAATAAAACAATTCTAAACTAGGGTTAATAATTAATAAATTAATTAATTTGATTAAAATCAAGAACAAAAATTAAATTAAAAACTTTTTTTGAAATTTAGAATAATTATAACTAGAAATTAAAAATTAATTTATTAATTTATAAAACCTTAAAGATAGATTTATAATTAATAATCAAAGACCAAAAATAAAATATCTTATAAACCTTTGTTAAGGTAAAACTATTTATAAAAATTATAATGCATTAAAACAATAATTCTACTTATACTAATATTTACAAATTCTAGGTTTATTATACTAATAACATTACTAAGTGAAAATCTAAAGAAGTGTCAAATTTAATTTCTATATATTAACCAATTTAATAATTCATTAAAAACATTAGGAAAACTTTATAAAAATGAAAATAAGAATAAAAATAAAAATTATAAAGGTAAAACTATTTATAAAAATTATAATACATTAAAACATTAATTCTACTTAAACTAATATTAAATACTAGGTTTATTATACTAATAACAAGTGAAAATCTATAGTAGTATCAAATTTAATTTCTATATAATAACCAAATTTAATAATTCTTAAAAACATTAGGAAAACTTTATAAAAATTAAAATTAAAATTAAAAACTTTAAATTCAAAAAAAAATCCTATAAAAACTGATCCAAATCAAACCAACAAACTAAGACTTAGAGAGCCCATCTGGATTGAGTTTTTCCTGTATTAATACACATTTGAAAGATGAGTACTCTTCGAGGCATTGCTATGTCCTGATGATGAGCCGCGCTTGGCTTGAAACGTCACAGTAACTTTTCCTACCACTGATTCTCCATTAGATGCCATGAATATTGACAGCGGAATCTCAGCTAATCTGATATAAATCTTATTTATAGTATGATTTAATTGTGTTATGTTTGGGTGCACTAAGGTGCATGGATTTTGGATGACTTAGGAACCCTAAAAAAGTGATGTTGATTCGATGTTCAAATTATGGTTAAAATATTTTTTATAAGATTTGATGCACATGTTGTTTTATGTGCAGGTAATGGGATTACGATTTCCAATCGATGAACACCAAGTGATGGGGATGAAAAATTATACTTGTAAGTCTAGCAAATGGACGACCTAGTGAGCTTTGAATAGAGTGAGGAAAACTCCAACTAATCAGATGCGTGTGTCGTGAGGGTAGGTCGCGAGTCATTTACTCATGAGGATAGTATTGGGGGGCACACTATAATGATCCGACCTTATTTCTCATGAACCGCCTGGCCCTCCACAGGGTAGGCGAGTTGAGGTAACATTGGCTCAGTCGGCATACGAACTCCCCGTCTATGGGAATTATTGGAAGGGCATGTGAGAAGCATGACAACTTGATAATATTGGTCGCGACGAGAATGCAACAGTAATCAACATTAATTTTGAATAGGGGGGGTTAATAAAATGTTTAGAAGAAATTTTACTAGAATTTTCGTAAGTTAAAAATAATAATAATAATAATAATAATAAATAAATAAATAATAATAAAATAAATGGATGAAATGAAATAAAACTAAATAAAGCTAAATCAAGAAACACAATTAATAGAGTAAAGTAAGGAGCTAACATTTAAAGAAAAATCCTAACTAATGAAGAAATAACTGAAAAGAGGGTGGGCAAATAAAGAAATAGTTAGTTAACTAAATGTGGTGCATGAAATGCATAGGTTTTAACAAAAAGGAAAATGAAAGCATGTCGTATCTTTTGACCTGCCATAGTTTTATAACACATATATGGTTTTGTGGCTCTCTAAGGTGACTGTGGTTGAGGGTGTGGTTCAGTACAATGTGAGAGAGGTTGGGAACGTCCTAACAGCAATATGGTGTGGTACTTCCTTTACTAGTTAAGTGTTGTCAGCCTCATCGAGCTTGAGTGTCCTTAGGGGAGGAGAGTACTGGTTAGGGAATTGTAGGGAGGAAACTAATGGGTTTAAAGTGATTGGAAATCCATCGAGGAGGTTGTGACAAAGGTTTCAATAACAGAAGCAAATCTTGGCAGCAATAGAAAACTTCAACAAAGTAATAGGTCAGATCTATTGTTATAATCTATGTTGTTTATTGATATACTTGCAGTTATTTAAGTAAAAATTCGTTTGGGTTAAATAGTTGTAAAATGGATTGTTTTCTTAATCGTCTATTGTCATAACCAGCGTAAATCCAAATACTAGGCTCTATCAAGCGCCGAGAGGGATCAAATCTCCTCTTCTTCTAAGGTAAAATCTTATAACATTACCACTATACCACAAATAGTTCTTATTATTAATATACTAAAATCTATGACATGTATAAACACCATACATCGATTTTTATATATCAACCACATGTTTGATTGTAATTATTATCTTTAAATATAAATGAGATTGATAAAACTCTTACTATCTCCTTAAACCCTTATAACTCCAATAAAATTTGTAACAAAAGACAAGTTACCTTTGTAACTCCTTTTTACACAAAGTAATGAACATTACACCTTATAAGTCCTCGTTATAATTAGTAATGAACATTAAAAATAACATAAACGTCCATATAGTTTTAATAAAGAATACCTCTTATATCTCCTTAAACCCTTATAACTCCAATAAAATTTGTAACAAAAATAGGTACCTTTATAACTCCTTTTTACATATAGTAATGAACATTAAACTTTATAAATCCTCCTTACAAATGGTAATGAACATTTAAAAAAAAACATAAACGTCCATATAGTTTTAATAAAGAATAAACTCCTTATCAATACACAATTAAACTTATATCACCTTTACACATCGCTCCTTAAACACCAAAGCGTAATATATCCGTACAAGTTCGGGAATAAAGGTTCATAATTTTTTATGAACTTGATTTGAGTACATATCAAACAAAATGCCTCCAATCAACTTATATTACCTTTACACATGGCTCCTTAAACACCAAGGTGTAATGTATCCGTACATGTTTGTTTGGAAATAAAGGTTCATATTTTTATGAACTTGATTTGAGTATGTCAAACAAAATGCCTCATATCACTGCGCTCGGAAACGAGACAAACCGAATATAATAATAAAACAATAATTTTCATGTGAGTAAAATACCATCAAGCACAGGATAAAAATAATACCGCTGTTGAGCTTGTCAGATCTATCCTCCAGGTTTGATGTGCTTCCGCGTTTTGATGTGCTCCCGTTTTAGGTTTGGGAGATCTGAGGCGGTAATTTGACTGGCTCCTCCAAAGCTTCCTCCTCCAAGGCTTCGGGCCTATTTAGTGTGCCAAGCGCCAAGCTAAAATGATGGCTCATATATGGGTGTTACCTCAATTTTGTTGTCAATTAACTATTGATACCATATATCAATGGCTCACGTGGAGAAGAGGGTGGCCTTGTCACAATACTCCGATGGAACAGAGATTAAGAAGAATGAGTGAACCAGAGTATTCAACTGAGATCACGATGGAGCATGTCCATGCTTCAGTCACTTGAATGAAGTGTCAGATAAGACATTGACGCTGATGCACGCGACATTTTTAATATATATTGAGCCTTTTTAATATATATTGAGTCTATTTAATATATATTTTTATACATACAATGCACTTATTAGTGGCGGCACGCAGAACACATAAATGTTTTCTGTGTGGCAAGCATTTGATGCCCAACGGGTTTTGTTACAGCTCTTTTATTAGTGGATATTGTAAAAGATGAGTGCGCTTAGTCATGGTTTGTGTAAGGCAGGCAAAATACAGGCCTCACATGCACACTAAAATGCCCGATAAAGGACTGGTCCTTGACAATGTTACATATACCACACTGAGAAAACGATGGAGACCTGCGTATTAATACAATGAAATCTGTGTAAGACGGTGGAGACCTCGGCGGCGGGAGGAGCGGGAGGCTGCAGGCGGCGGGAGGAGGGAGGATGCTGCAGGCAACCGAGGGGAGGATGTTCTATTTCAAGGAGGCCGCTAAGATTTATTTTCCACGTGTTAAAGAAATTTTAATTTCAAGGTATTTGGACTCTAGGTTTTCAAGTTGTTTATTTTTACTTTGGAGAATAGATATTTATTATTGATTTTTTAAGAGTAAATTTGGGGTATTTTCAGAATATGAAAGTGGATTATTGATTTTGTGAAAGTTTATTGGGGTGGGATTTAGTATAAATCACTGGAATTACAATGGCCTTACAATGGCCAATTTGATTTGTAGTAAGATTTTATGTTTTACTTAAAAATCTAAGAAGTTGACTTTAGGTAGTTCTGTGATAACCTGTTCACAAACAATGAACAATGAGTGGAATCAAAATTAGTTTCGATATTTAAGTCATAAATAAATAGAAGACATTTACATGAGGAAGGTTACATAACATTACAACATCTCTCTCATAAATAAAAACGTGTAACCAAAACATATTATTGATTCGTGAGTTTCCCTCTCAAAAAGTTGTACCTGCAACCATACTATTGACTCTTGAGTTTCCCTCTCAAAAAGTCATGCCTGCAACCATACTATTGACTCTTGAGTTTCCCTCTCAAAAAGTCTCAAAAAGTCATGCCTGCAACCATACTATTGACTCGTGCATGTAAGTCGTGCCTGGAAAACATACTTTCCCTTCACCACCATTTCCCTCTCAAAAAGTTGAACTTTGATGGTAAACGCCACTGAATTTTGGTTCGAAGTGTGGAATTGGAATTGATGTAAAGTTTTATATTTCAACCAATCAATCAATTTCCCAGTTGATGGTCTTCTGCAATAGAGTCCATGGCTCTATTAGTAAATGTCAAGGATGGTTGAGCACGGTTGATGGTCCTCTGCAATAGAATCCATGGCTCTATTAGTAAATATCAAGGATGGTTGAGCACGGGACGGGAGGTCTGAATTGCTACTACTGGAGCCCATTTGTCACGAAATGCAGTGTGAATCCATACTGCACATATGGAACTTATCTTATCGGTAGGTCATTATCTTATCGGTATGTCTGAAATTTAACGTTCCACATAACATGAATTCCACTGAACATGTATTTGACAAATTGCCAAAATCAAATCTTGGTCCCCACACGGTGATTTGAATTCTCTTTCCTACTGCTATTGCCTTACACTTTTCAACTTAGTGAGCACCTTTCTGTTTTTCGACCCCTCTATGATATATATATGGCTTGCATTGCAGAGAAGCCTTACTTATATATCTTACAATTTATATTTATATTGGTTTTAGTTATAAATATGTTATGACTTAATGGTTAGTTAGTGGTTCAAGATTTAAAATAGAATATATATTTTTTATAAGTATTAGATATTTAACATGAAATATATATATATATATATATATATATATATATATATATTTTATCAAATTAATATAATATTAATAATTATTTATTATATATTTTTTAAATATAATATATTTAATAATTATATAAGAAATATTTATTTTAATTATTTTATTAAATATTAAAAAAACTCATAAAAAAATTTCCAAAAATAATTCTAAACAAAACATCTCTACTTACAACACTATCTCTATCTCGAACTATGAAGAAAGACGGTAAAAAAAAACCTGACTTATGCAGAGGCCTATATACTTCTCTTGGTCTTGAGTCTCGACATATACTTCTTTGAGCATGTCATTGATATGATATTTACATATTAGACTTTATGATATAAAAATACTCTTTATAAATGTGAGGATCATATTTGAATATTAGACTTGTGTCATGATTGAATTTTAAATTTAAATGTTAGCCTTTATTATGATTTGATTTTTATGTAGTAACTAATCTTTATAAATTCAGTTTTGATTTTTTTATGTAGTAAGTAGTCTTTATAAATTAGGTTTAGTAATGATTTTTTTTATATAAGTTACTGTTAATATTTATAGGTTTTATTTTTTATATTATTTTAAGTTTATTATCCATATATATATATATAAAGTAGTTAAAAATACATTGCTTTTTTTATGAGCCTATGTGAGTCAAATTTTGTTGAGATATGTTTTCATTTGGATGTTTATAATTTTTAAAATTAAATATATTTTAATAAAAAATATATATATTTTAAGTTTATTATCCATATATATATATATATATATATATATTAAGTAGTTAAAAATACATTGGTTTTTTTATGAGCCTATGTGAGTCAAATTTTGTTGAGATATGTTTTGATTTGGATGTTTAAAATTTTTAAAATTAAATATATTTTAATAAAAAATGAAACTAGGAAACATAATATTTTTCTTCCTATATAGGAGGTTTTATATTTATGCCTAAAATTTTATTGTTTGTCTTTTCATCATATTGTTTGTTCTTTCATTGGATCTCCTCTAAGTAATTTAATGTCATTATATAATGTTTATCTAGTTCGTAATGCATTGTTATGGAGAAAGATACATTAGGTTGGTCAAACATGATAAAAAAAAAATGATTAAATAATTCAATTAATGATTATGAGATTTGATTAATATTTTAAATGCATTTTTTTAAAGAAAATTATATTTTTCAATTTAATTTAAAATATTTTACTATTTTTTTCATTAACTTTGATCAAATTAAAATTATTACAATTAAATCTAACAAAATAATTAAAATAATTATTATTGTAGTTTCTTATTAAATTATTAAACATTTTTTCAATCTTAGCCAATTTTTTATAAATAAAAAATTGGTTATAAATTTTACATTTACATTTAAACATGTACTAAAAAATATTTGAATTTTACAATTCATATATATCATGATGATGATGATGGTGGTGGTTAAGCTACAATGAGACCAAAATTTGGTCTATCTGACCTAAAGAAACTAATTATTTAGTTTGCTTTAAAATTGTATTTCTATGCTCAAAGCGTTTGGAGAGAAGCGTCCCGAGCTCACTGTAATTTTGACAAGTTAAAAAGCTAGGGAGGTCGATATTGCAGCAAAGATTATGGAAGTGAGATCTAATGTGGGTGTAAGCAGGCCAGTCTAAGAGGAAGTGATTTTCATCCTCAATGTTCATATTCTCACAGAGATGGCAGATCTGCCCATGGTGTTTTAGGAACTACCCAGTGACCTGTTTCACTATGGAGCTCATGAGAGTTCATTCTTATCTTGGCTATATTAGTTTTTTTCGTTGAACTAGTTAAACTAGATAGATACTTTTGATCTTCTAGAGTAGGGTTGATGACCTCCTTATAATATCTTAGTTTTCTTTTAGCCTCTAGGTCTTTCTCACGGCACATTTTCTCTTTAAACTTAGAAGTAATAATGTTTTTAATGTTATTAATATTTTGCAGTGCAATAGTTTTGTTGATCTCCCAATGGTTTAACCAAGCCTCAGTATCTTTATACCAACCTCGCTTGAGTCTTAGGTGGTTTTGGCTAGAATTTAAAGCTATATTAGGAAGTCTATGGTCTCCCATGTTATTGATTTTGTGCTTGTATAACAGGAGCGTAGTCATAGCGAGGCTCTCGATAGGGGAAAGACCCACTTCTATAAGGAGAATAGGGTAGGGTGTATTACTTTTAATTTTTGAGGTTATACATTATAAAACGCTTCTAGATTTGCTCAATCTTTCTCCAGGATTCTCTAGATATGCTGCAGCCCTAAACCTCACACCCATACAATATAACAAGAATGACTAAAGTTTCAAAGAGGAGATTCATTTTATCCCACATCACAAGGTTTGTTGCTTTACAATTATTTTCGAGACAAAAATAAGCTTTCCACCCTCCATTAATCCTTTTCTCAATGCTATAATTCCTGTTGAGCTTGTGATCAATATCAATTCCTAGGTATTTGTAAGAAGACACTTCCTCCAAGTTACTATTGTCATAGACAAAATTAGCATAAGTGTCCTTCTTGAATTTGATAATTGTGACATTTGTTTTGTCAGTATTAACAGTCATACCCATGGTAAAGAAAAAATCCTTAAGAAGTCTTAGCTGGTTATCAAGGTCAGATGGACACCTTGCCAAAAGAATAATATCGTTAGCATAGAGAAGAAGGATGATGACTAGTCCAGCTAAAATCATGCCAGCACAACCTGCTTCATCTAAAAAACCTTATAGCTTATCGATGTAAATGCCAAATAGGGTAGGGGAGAGGGGGAAACCTTGTTTAACTCTGATATTACACTTAATATCTTTCGACCACCCCTCATTTCTCTTAAACTTAGCAATGACATTCTTGTATAACCTTATTGCGGAAGCTCTCAACTCGAAAGGACCCTTTAGCTCTTCTAATATGTTCCATAGGTTATTTCTAGGTACCGTATCGAAATCCTTTATAAAGTATACAAAGCAACAAAAGATATTGGCTTTATCATTATGACATTAATCCACGATGATCCTAAGCGTAACAAGGTGATCTGTTGTTCAGTGTTGCCTTCTAAAATCCACTTGGCTTTTAGCATGCTTACCTTCATTTTCAAGCCATATGTTGAGCTTCTTTTCCAAAATAATACTATATAACTTGGCTAAGAGAGGGATAATCATAAATGTCTAATAATTAGAGGGGTTATTTGTATCCCCACTTTTAAAAATAGGGATAATGACGCTATCAGTCCATGGTTTAGGGAACCCTTGTTTGACTACTTGATTGAATAACTTGTGTATGTGTGGGATAAGCACATGACCTCCAATTTTTAATATTTTTGCCTGGTAACCTTCAATTTCCTTAGATTTTCCATTAGCGAGACGCTTAACCCCAAAATCTATGTCTTCTAATGAGAAAACTTCTTCCATTGTGAGGAGGGTTTCGAAGTTATGTATGATATTTGGGGATTCATAAATCTTTTTAAGATAGGAATTCTAGTCGTGCAAAGCAATTTTATTATTATCTTTAGTTTTTCTAGTTAAAATCTGCCTCCGAAATTTCTTAGCAGCCACCTTAGAGAGGTGTAAGAGATTTTCTTGTCTTTTATGAAGATAAAACCATTTTTTCCTTTTAGTTAGGGCTTTGTATATTTTTATCTTGTCAATTTTAAGAGAATCATCAAGAGCTTCCTTAATTTCTCTCCTCACACTTTGGCAATCTTTATCATACTAAGGGTTGGTTTTTCTATTTCTTTTATTACTTGAAACTTCAATGGAGAACTTGTTAATAGAATATGAGAGGGTTGTAGTAAAATTATGATAGAGGTATTCTATGTTGTCTATACTTGATAAGGGAAGCAAATTAGTTTTTAATTCATTTAGAAAAATATCATTTTTATTTCTATCAAAGATCAAGTTTTGTTGGCTATGAGGATTATCCTCTATGGGATCTCTATTCACGACAGAGTTGAGAGTTACAATTAAAGGTCTATGATCTGAGTCATGCTCGTGGTCGTTTAAGATGTCAAAATTTAGTATTTCATTGTATAAAGGGATATCGAAAATAACATAGTCTACCACGCTGCTATGAAGCCCATGGATACAGGTCATCTGGCTAAAATTGGGTCACTTCCTTAGACTATTGCAAGTTATGAGATCTTGAGCACTATAGAGCTTAACTAGCTTAGACCCAAACAAATTTTCCCCTAGATCTTCATAGATTCTTTTGTATCTATCACTGAGAGTAAGTTCTTCATTTAAGCAAACATGATTAGGGTTGGAATGATTGCTTAGGAGAATATCTTGGTTGCTTGAGGTTTGAGCATTAAATTCACCTATTAAAAGGATGGTACCTTCATTTCTTAGGCTAGACATACCATTCTCTAACCCATTGTAAGGACAACTTTTATCTAAATTGTTTTTCTTATAGAAGTTAGACTTAATAGGGGAAAAATAACATATTGCTATGTAGGTTTTTTTATGATTAATTTCAGTAATCTCTATCCAAACATATTTGTTACAAGGGTCTTTTTTATAAATCCTAGCATGGGGGGGGTATTCTTCCTATTGTAACACGCTATACCCCTAATGCCTCTACGATAGGATCGATTGTTCTAGAATGACCATAGAACAAAGCCATATATGTTTGGGACCTTAGATTCTTTGTGCTCTCAAGTTTCAACTAACAATATAATATCAACTTCATTCTACATCCAACTTAGCTTGGGACCTTTGTTTCATGGAAAGCCTCGACAGTTCCAAGAAAGAATCTGGAGCATCAGAGTTTGACAGTTGAAAGGCCTATTAAATTATGTGATGCTATTATTTTTTATAATATCTTATTGTATGGTACTAAAGAATGTATTTTTGTTTAATTAATGAAAACATTTTTTTTTGGAAAAAAAATGTATTATTAATTAATACTTAAAAAATACATTTTATTTTTTAAATTTGAATCTCAAGTACTATTTAATTTACTATTAAGTAATGTTTTTAAGGTTGATTATCAAGATTTGGCATTGAATATAAAATCATAGTAATCCATATTAGGTACATGTTAATTAATACTCCATGCTTATACATGATAATGGAACCTCAATCTTCAAAATTGCAAATCACATAGTAGCAAACTTATCATTGTGTTTAGATCTAGTTCTTAATATTTGATTTGTGTAGTTTTTTTCAATTAATGAACACCAAATATGATGTAACGCCCCATATTTTGACCTAGGCATGTTTGTCAGTGAGACTTATTACACTGTATTTGCTTATTATCTCTGGAGTCAGCTAGACTGAGTAAACTATATTTTTGCATGTTAGACCTAATTATATACTGACTATGATGCTATGATGTTACCATGCTTATTCTCTTATTATGATGTTATGATGTTATCATGCTTATGCTCTGATTATGATGTTATCATTTTGTTGATGCCTCAAAAATACCAAGTACCGACAGTAGGGATTCTCCCTAATAATCGTTCCCAATTAGATTGCTTATTGTTTGGAATGGGGAATCCATCTGGTTAGAGGCCTAACTACCGTATATTTAAAAGAGAATTTTAAATCTATTTTACTGGTTGCAACCCGGTCCACCATTTATGTAATTTTTAGTTTTAAGATGAAATGCAAGTGCCTAGACTAAATGCAAGTGACCAGTGAGTAAGATCCTCACTAGAGATGCGTAGGTTCTTACCTCTCGTCTTAATGCTCTTTCCCCACAATCACTTCTACGAAAGCAAAGAAACAACTAATCTATTCTAAACTATCCTATCTAAGTTATCCCTAGGGGAGCATAGATTATATTTAATTGAGTAATGTACTGTAATGCTTCTAGTGGAATTCTACAGGTAGTTGTCAAATTCTGTAATACATAATTACAGCATAAAAGATAAACAAAGGTGGCTCTATTTAATTAACACATCCATTACTCATTCATATGGACGATATTTCTAACAGAAAGTAAAATCATTCATAAACTGCAGAAATAATTCAACAGGTTGGAACAATCTCACAGTTATGTAGCAGGCTAAAACATAAATAGTTCAACGTTTAGCAATCTACATAATCCATTTGGAAACTCGTACAGTCCTTCCTCCATCAAAATTTGGTTCTCTTTATTCATAAAAGAAGTAGTTCTCATACAAATAGCTTCAACATATGTGCACTAGAAAACATCCTCTCAAATAAATATTCTACCCCTATTTATACATTTTACAAATGACATTTCAACTACCCTGTTCTCTTAGGCTTCCTTGACTCTTCTATTTACAAAATTTGTCTTCTAATGACTCGCACTAGAAAAATAGTAATAAAATAAAATAATTTACAAAAGGTGCCACTTGCACACACGTCAAAACTTAGGATGACCCAGTTGACCCTCCAACGAATTCTTTCCCGGAAAGAACTTCTGCAGTGATGGTCTTGATGTCCATAGGCTCCAACAGTCTAACTGTGACTTCATGTATGGCTAGCTGTAGCTTTATCTCGGTTGTTTTGGGTGGAGTTACACTAAGTTGGCCTCCAAAAGACAATAAATGACTATTTCTTGTGCAACCAAACTCTTTACCACTTTCTCAATAATGAATTTAACCTATTCTATGATAAGCTCATCCTCCTTCAATTTGGCCTGGAGGTATTTGAAATGTTCCTCATGGTTAGGAAAATCTTGGATTCTTTTTTCCGTGGAGGTTTGATATCAATTATGTGTTGTGAGCACCCTCTTATAAAAATCCATACACCTCTCGAAATTTTTTTCGAGCCCGACAGTTAATCTTATAGCAGCTTTGCTGTTGAAATCCACAAGTTTGAATTCTATATTCAGGTTATTAGTGGTCTTCTGTGGAAACTGCTCCAGAAATGTTGCATTGGTTTCTATCCATGTCAATTTTCCCTGAAGAATTTCTGTAACTTCTAGTGTCCTTATTCTAAAATCGGTTGATATCACTGATATTTCCTACAATCTTTTTTTAGCCCATTTATTCTTATAAATTTCTTCAGCAAGATTTAGTTGGACTTAATGTGTTTTCCTCTTGATCAGGAGGGCATGTTCTCGAAGGGGGTAACATCAACCTGCCATTCATTTATTTCCTTGAGCTAAGTTTCCAAGGAACTATTTCATGCTTCTAACTCTACTACGTGGGCCTTTAACTCTTCAACTTGTTTATCAATTTCAGACTTTTATGTTTCTAGCTCTGAAATCCTATTTTCAAGGTCTTTCTTTTCTCCCTCAGCGATGGTATTCAAAAGTACCAAGGCCTCCCTCTTTGATTCCAAAACTTTGTAGTCATCCTGTAGTCTTTCAAACTTTGAAAGACTGGCTTCATGTTTTCTTTTTATTTCCTGAACTTCTCCTCTCTCTTTCATCAGAGTATCCTTCAATCTTACCATCTTTTCCTTGTATTGATCAATAGTTTCTTTAAATTTGTCCACATTATAAGAATTTTATTGAGCAGCTACGACACGAATCGAATCCATCAGTTGTGGATCTTCATTAATACCTTTCATGAAAGGTCTTTTAGTAATTGTGGTTACCTCAGGTTGGGTACCCACCTTTAACTTCTTTTCGACCCTCCAAATACTGGCTTTTTGTTTAGGATAAAAAAATACCTTATCAAGGCTTGTAACTACATTTTGTTTGGATGGGGTGAAGGGTACAAACCCTAAATATGCAAGATGGAGATAACCTGCTGTTATTATGTCTCCTGAGGTAGAAGGAGGAACTTATGGATTTTCTTGGGAAACATCCCGTTCTTGATTCTCCATATACTCGTCCTCTTGATCTTTTATCCTCAGTTCCTCAGCTGCCTTCTCTATCTCTTCTCTTTCTTCATCAGCTAATTCCTTTTGCATCCTATCCTCTACTTCCCTTTTCATTTGTTCTTCTTCTCTTTGTATTTTTTCTTCTTCTTCTCCTTTCCTTTAGGCCTCCTCGACTACTAATTTCTCTACTTCTTCAGCTAATCTTCGATCCTCTTCTTCCTTCTTCTTGGCAGCTTCTTCTTTCTGTTTTTATTTCCTAGTAGTGTTACTACTACTGCCTTTGCCCCTTGTTGTTATACTCTTTTGTCTGAATCACTTATTTAAAGTAGCCATATTACATGAATTTTTGAAAATTTCTTCATCCTTACCACAGTGATCAGACTATTAAAAATTTACCTTGTCTAGTGCACAATGTGCAGCAACCTTACCTTGGGAATCATTTATGTGGAAATTCTTCTCGCGAAAGTGGAAATTTTCTAAGTCCTTCACAAAATCTAGCACGCTATTCACTTTTGAAAACTTGTAGCCACCAACATAGAAAGGAATGAGTGGGTAGACTGCCTTCTTCATGTCAAATAGAAAATTCTCGACTCCATCCAAAAAAAATTGTCTTACTACTTCCTTATGCATAATGTAATCAGTGACATACTTAGGAAGTAGTGATGGGGATATAGTCCCTCTTTACATCCTCAGATATGTACCTTCTTTAGAGAAAAATAATCCCCATATTCACTTATAACTTCAAGTTCACTTTCAAACATAGACTTGCACTCTTCAAGGAATATTAACTAGTAAAGTGGCATTATAATTTCCTCACAGATAAGCTTGTAAAAGTTGTGATACTTATGAGCCCATAATATCTGATAGGAAGTATTAATGGGTGTCTTGGCCTCATTCCAACTACAGTTCAGTTTTGGGAATGGGTACAGGAACAAGATGCAATCAATTAGATATGCGCCCATGTATAACTCTAATTTTGTTTGGAGTAGTCCTCTTACTGCAGCACCTATGCAGGTAGACAAGTTGTTGGCAATAATGTATGCCCAGTTGAATATGGTACCTTGCATAGTTACATGATACATTAGTGGGATCTAGCCTATTTTATAGAACTTCCTATTAGACCTATTGAACATTTTATTGAGCATCAATGCTACAAGTATGTGCGAAGTGCACAAGATAGCAGTTTCATATTTTCTAGAGGCCTTCTGCCGAAATGGATTTCCCTCTATAATCATCGTCTTTGCACATTCAATATAGTCAAAACTTAGACTATTTATCTAGTCATCCATCATGCTAGTTTTCGGGACTGGTAGATTGCAATCTTTGGCCAGGTACGCAGGAGTGAAGGAGGTAAAATATTTTCCTTTGACATTATGCATGATCATAGAATTCATGTCTCGTTTAGGTAAAATCCACCTGATCACCTTGGCACAAGGGAACAGTTTAGGTCCGGTAGATACCTTCGTGATCCTGGGTCTCAATATGTTTTCATATAGGGGAATATATTCCAATCCTACATCTAGGGGTTTATGGTCTTTGATCATGGGATATATTTGTCCCCATTTGAACTTTGGTTGACCTCCAGTGACTTCTTTAGTATATTCATAAATTATTTCTATCCTAGGAATGATTTCCAAATCTGACTCCTATTCAACAATCTTGGATATCTTCTTTCCTTTCTTTGGCATAGTGTTGAGTGAGGACTAAGGCTATGACACAACCACATCAAAACATAGCTTAGTGTCCCTACCGTTAAACCTATGCATTCATGTAAATACAAAAATGAAAAACTACTATAAAATTGCAAGATATACAAAAAATCTTAGCCAACAAATCATTTTCCTTTCTACACAAGATTGTACTCATGGAGAATATAAAATATATCTTTTACTGAATCGTCTTTAGCCATCATAAAACTACCATGTGATGCAGAGAGACTCTGTATATCATCAGGAACCAAACATAGGGAAAGGTTAGATCGATATGGGGAATACTAACTCAAACATGGTCTTTAAATAGTCGTCTAATAAACATAAAAAATGGTTCTAAAACTCACACAGAACAAAACCCTTTTTTCACTAACCTTATCAACCATGAGAAACAATCCCGAAGAAATGGAGGAAACTCAAATAAGCTTAGGTCGACCTTGAAACTTATAAAACCATGGAGATGACCATAAAGGGAAAAAATTATTCTTTATATAAACCCTAGGATGGAACTTGAAAATTGGTGATGACCCTCTAAACTTGGGACCTTGCTAATCCCCTATCATCGCAGAGGAAAACGAACCAGTTGAGTAGCGACTAGAGAAAAAATCAACCCGCCTCGGTGTCATCATTAACACACCAGGGGTCTGAGCTGTCCATGGCCAATTTCTAAGTGGTAGAGACAAAAATGGCTTGGAGCAGGTGAAGAACCATGACGGGTCTGCAACTAGGTCAAAATAAATGGGGTGACTAGGGATTTGAGCGTAACCAGTTCGGGGAAAAAACCACAAGGGTCAGCTAGCACAAAAAAATGAATCCCATATGTTGGGGGAGATATTTTAAACCATGGTAGAGGTAGAAAAAAAAACCTAACCCGGTAAACACAGAAAATCCCACAACGTGATCTTAACAAACTTTGTTTACGAAATAGTTAAACGATATAATTGGAGGCCTACCTGGAAAATGCTAAAAGGGCATGAAGTTGGTGAAGACAATTGAGGGCTTCAACATGAAGTTGACATCTGCATGATGCTCGAAATAGAGTAATAGCCCGTTAAACAAAACCTTGTGAACCATATATAGAAAAAACAACAAACACACATTAAATGCGATTGCTGGGGCGTTTACATCGCACAAGAGAAACACCGTTTGGAGCCTAAAACTAAAAATCGTCAGCGCATCCACAAATCGACGAGGTTAAGCAAACATCCTGTGACCGTGTTGGCTCCAAAAAACCTAAATCTGCCGCAATTGTCAGCTCACTTCGTCAATAAACCAATCGCAAACTACATCGGCACGGTTCATCCAATGATTTTGGCAATGCAAGGTCAGATACAAGTTATAGACTTTGTCACTTTCTTCAGAAATATACTCAAATTATAACCGACACCATCCGAAAACATTGTTGGGAACGTTTGACGAAAAATTCTTCGGCTGAATCATAAACACACTCTGATCGGTAGTGAAACTAAGTTCAAGCCAATCATGTAGGCTATAAATGGTAAGTTTATCTGCAACCATTAGCTGACTTGATGAAATTAACCCTCGGCTTCAACAGATGGAACCAACCGAAAATCATCATGATCCATATTGCTTGTTTAATGTAAGTTAGGTTTTTATCATATAAAAATACTCTTTATAAATGTGAGTATGATATTTGAATATTAGACTTGTCATGATTTGATTTTATTTAAATGTTAGGTTTTATTATGATTTGATTTTTATGTAGTAAACAATCTTTATAAATTTTTAAGTAGTCTTTATAAATTAGGTTTGGTGATGATTTATTTTTATATAAATTACTTTTAATATTTATAGGTTTTAATTTTTATATTATTTTAAGTTTATTATCCAAAACAAATATATACATTAAGTTTAGTCAAAGTTACATTAGTTGTTTTGGTGAAGTTATGAGTGTCAAATTCTGTTGAGATATGTTTTGACTTGAATGTTTACAATTATTAAATTAAATATATTTTAATAAAAAATGAAAATAGAAAATATTATATTTTTCTTAGTATTTAGGAGGTTTTATATTTATGCATAAAATTTTATTGTTTCTCTTTTCATCATGTTGTTTGTTCTTTCATTGGATCTTTTCTCAATGATTTAATGTCATTATATAAAGTTTATTAGTTCTTAATGCATTCTAATGGAGAAAGATACATTATGTTGGTCAAACATGATAACAAAAATGATATATAATTCAATTAATAATGATGAGATTTGATTAATATTTTAAATGCATTTGTTTTTACTAAAATTGTATTTTTCAATTTAATTTAAAATATTTTACGAATTTTTTCATTAATTTGAATAAATGTAAAATTATTACAATTAAAACTAATACAATAATAAAATAACTATTATTGTAGTTTGTTATTAAATTATGAAAACATTTTTTAATATTAGCGAGTTTTTTATAAATAAAAAAATGGTTATAAATTTTACATTTACATTTAAACATACAAAAAAAAATTCAAGAATTTTACAATTCATATATATATCATGGATTAAGCATTAGATTTTGATGGTTGAAAGGCCTATTAAATTATGTGATGCTATTATTTTTTATAATCTTTTGTTGTATGGTACTAAAGAATGTATTTTTGTTTAATTAATGAGAATAGTATTTTTTTGGAAAAAAAAATGTATTATGAATTAATACTTAAAAAATAACATTTTATTTTTTAAATTTGAACCTTAAGTACTATTTAATTTTTTATTAAGTAATGTTTTTAAGGTTGATTATCATGATTTGGCCTTGAAGATCAAATCATAGTAAACCATATTAGGTACATGTTAATTAACACTCCACCTTTATACATGATAGTGGAACCTCAATCTTCAAAATTGCAAACCACATAGAAGCAAACTTATCATTGTGCTCAGATCTAGTTCTTAATATTTGATTTGGGTAGTTTTTTTAATTGATGAACACCAAGTATGATGTAACGCCCCATATTTGACTTAGGCATGTTTGTCAGTGAGACTTATTACACTATATTTGCTTATTATCTGTGGACTCAACTAGACTAAGTAAACTATATTTTGGCATGTTAGACTTGATTATATATTGATTATGATGCTATGATGTTATCATGGTTATTCTCTCATTATGATGTTATGATGTTATCATGCTTATGCTCTGATTATGATGTTATAATTTTCATGGTGTTACGATGTTTATGAGATGATTACTATGTTGCGGTCACCATGAGATTCCTTTGTTTCATAATTGTATGTTCGATTATCATTCTTGACATGATGTGATCGATTTAATGATTCGATGTGATGAAAGGAAATAATGTGATAATATGGACCAACTACTGATTTAATATTGTTATGAAAGTATGTTTGCAAAGTGTTAACCCACATGATACATAGGCTATGTAATAGTCAGGTACGTGATGTGAACTGTGATGTAGTACATATCTTGCAAAGAGCCTCAGTTACCAAAGAAAAGATACGATGACATATACCAATAACTTTGATGGTAACATAGTATGGTTCGATAGGGTATAGGCCTAATATGTTGAGAGGGATGGACATATTTCCCACCCTATGTCACTATGATACCCAAGGTCGTGGGAGTAAAGTGATGAGACATGATCCCCAACTTGTAGTGATGATGATGGTCGGATGCCTGCTAGGAGAGGCTAGGTCCACTAGTTAGCCAACACTACCACTCTTAGGTTCTGTCTGGTTAGGTTAGTATAGCTGGAATCCACTCTGTACTAGAAGAGGAAGGAAAGGGAGGATGCAGACGTAGGTTAGGATGGGAGGCTATGTTAGTTATTATTGTTGAGGGTTGTGTATTTTATGATACTGAATTAGTGATGGTAGGTACCCATTTTGGTTGATGGGTTAAGTTAATAATAACATAAAGGTAAGATAGGAAATCATAAAAGGGAGTAACTGTTAAATAACTGAGAATGTTAAAGCAATTGTATTATATATGTATACTTGTCCTATTTGCATGAAGGATTATTAGTATGAGTTAGAATTTATACCTAGGTAAGATGAAGTATGTTTATAGTACATGTTCAACCTTTGCATGCACTGGCCATGCTTTCACACCTTGCGCATCCACACTACTATCAATATACAAATACGTAACATGTCGGATAATCATATAAGTTGTAGTAATCAACAAGATAGTTGTGCATTGATCGATTCAGATAATGGATGTTTAGTTGTTAGGGCATGTGTAAGAATAATTCAACAAAACTATTTGTTAATGTATGTAGACATCGTAATAAACAATTAAGAGAAGTATTGTGAGTATGAAATATCATTGACAAACATTAACCTTGGATAGTTGTATAGTTTAACTAGTAATCATGATTAATTAAACAAGTGAATGTACTGTGTTTATTAAGAAAATTGTAATATATTAGTACTAGGGTACTTAGCGATTAAACATATACATGTCTATGTTATTAACCACAATTAATTAATAATGTTATTATTATTGATTATTAGTAAATTAATTATTATTATTAGTAGTAGTAGTAGTGATGTTATTAATAACAATAAATAGTAATTGATGATAGTGTTGTTACTACTATGTTTCCATTAAGATTAATAATTAAATAGATAAATGTTGGTGTCATTAATTGCAATCGATTATGTTAAATGAATATGTTAAAAAAATCTGGTTGCTAGGTTCCTATTATAAAAATGATTTAATCGAAAAACCTTGTAAAATATTATTAACTGAATGAATACACCATATAAGTCAAGACATGGGTTACTAAAATGATTATAAAAGTAATACCATGTCAGACAAGGAATCCAATGTTAGGATGACAATTTAATTAAACTGCCACTCCAAATCACGAAGAGTCAACATGATAACTATTCAATTATTATTTAATTCAACATATAAAATGAAAGATAAGGACCATAATACATCCACAGTATCGTGAATGGTCTTAATATGGATAGTTGGAGTGTAATGTTGTAATTTCCCTTTTGAATTATTTTCCCAACGTTCTCAAATTCACCAAATTTCAACTCTAGGTATATGGATACAACTGATTCCAAACTCCTCCAATTACTTTCAAACTTGGCGAGGAAGGTCGTGAGGGGTTATGGGAAACATTGATACATCTATCAGAAATATAATTAAATGATATACCCAACCATGGTATGCAATTTGTAAGGGAAGAAGTTTCAGGGAAAGACTAGTAAATTTGGGAGGTGGAAATCCCCTTGGGTCCTTGAACAAATCTCTTCCAAACAATGTGAAACCTCCACTAATGGTTGGTATGAGAATTGTCTATGTTATAAGACATTAATTAAAGTATATTTGTAGAATTATATGTGGATTTTAGGTTGAATAAGTATCCAAGAGAACTCAGGGAATTTACTAATAATTTCGAGGCTCAAATCCCCAATGGTAGATGGCTCCAAATAGATCCAAATTATCTCATATTGTACCAGAAGATGTATGAATCATGTTATTACATAAAAATTGTGTTTATAGGTGTCTCCAAATCAGAAAATGACTTCTTCAACTCACTCTGACAATATGGTCAATGTATGGAGTTTTACGAGCAACTTGTGGTTCAAAGCCCCTAGGGGTAGATGATGAAAATGACTTTTTAAATGCACTCAATCCAAGTCAAATTTCTGAATGGAAGAACTGGACATATAAATTACATAAACATTAACTCATATGCATCACCATTCTACATTTACTGTCTGCTATAACTCCCTTAAATCATATGCAAAATACTAGTTTCAACCATGGGGGAAATGATAGGAAATCTTCTCCAAATGCTATGAAACTCAACAAAATAACTCCAAATTCTTATGTACTGAACATTAAACTCATATAATACATAAATAAAATTCCATTTATATATAAACCATCAATATTTTACTTATCCATTCAAATCCATCAACATTACATTGGTTCACAACAAGATAGTGGGGAAATGACACCATTTCTTCATTGTTTAACATTTTTACATGAAATATTTTGGTATTTAGACCTGAGAGTCTTATGAACTTGAAATAAAGAGCATTCACATCATAACATAAAATAATCAGACATTATAAGCTTCTGCAAAGAGATCAATAGCTCACCAATTGAGCCTTAATCAATAGAGCAAGAGTATGATGAGAAAACTTGGAATAGATGAAAGAGCAATGTGATATTGAAGTGTCCACAAGATTCCCTGTAGCTTGAAACTGAAACTTATGACTCCATTAAATCTCCATGAAATACCTGAGTTTCCTTTCCACACACCAACTTGTATGGGAATCTTTCACCCTCGAAATTGACAAAGGCAAGAAACTAGTCATCCACTAGCACTCTTTCTTCACAAATGCAAATTTCTCAAATGATCAAAAGTTTCCTTCATTGTTTGTTCTTGAAATTTATAAAGTTTCCAAGTTATATATGGGTTGAATTTGTTCCAATAGATTCATTCCAACTCTAGTTGGTAATATATTCCAAAGAATGCCAGTTCTACAACAATTCCTAGTCTCCCACTTCCACCAAATCACATGTGGAAGCATATTAGCTTCCCTAAATCCCTTAAGTTCCCTATTGGAGATAGTTTTAACCCCAATATGTCATATATTTCATATTTCATCCTTAATATATGATTTGTTTCATAGTTTTCATAGCATCTTCATCTTTGTTATCATAGAGCTCGGGAATCTAGTCCAAGTGTCTCACTAGCTCAAAAATGCCTCTTCCTGTTCCATGGGAGTTACTCTTCCCCTCCAATTAGATATTAATTGATTCATGCCAAGTATATTGACCTTCCAACTCATCCCAAGACCCTTGGGATTATTATGGATTTGAAATGACAAGAGGAGGATGTTCATCAAACTCAAAATGTTTAATATTAATGTTGGTTTTATTCATTAATACTAACTACTCAAACTATATTTTTTTAGCTTCATTTTGTAATTTTCATAAACATGAATACAAGAGAAGCTGTCAATTCTATCAAGAATTAGAACCTTTATCATTGACATTCAAAATTCCCTCCACAATTAGATAGAATTTTAGCACCAACTTGCCATTACAACAGAAGCCATTGTGGAGGTATGTGTATAGAAAAGACCATCTATTTGACTGGACAACCCATGAAGATAGAGCAATTGGAAGAAAAATACTTCATATAGGATGTTTTTTTTTTAACTCCCCTGTTTCTTCAGGATGAAGAAATATTTTGTTCCTGGGGGAGATGTTGGAGGAGCTACTCATTGAGCCGACTAGACTAGTTATCCGAATAATTAGAGATTAGGTCGGCCTCCATAGGGCATGTCGGTTGACCGAACTGACAAGTAGTTATTCATAATTGTTTTATAATCATATATAATAGGTTGTTGAGCCAGAGATGAACTTGTTTCAGTTTTGATGTTTGTATGAACGCATATGTGTTTTGTGTAATATAAATTTGTTATTCAACCTACTATCTTATCTCTTGTCTCTGTTATGACTATATGATTCTATATGTGTATTATTGGTAACTTAGTGATCTGATTGATTACAACACCTCTTCCCATTTCATGAAATACTCAACAACTAGTATAATGTGATGATGCCCCCAGCTAAAGCTGGGTTGCAATGCATAAAATTGGCCACCCACTTAGTGAAGGGACCGGCAGTGATAATGAGATGAAAAGGGGTAGGATATGAGTGCATATTTCATGCAAACACATGGAAAGGGTGGCACCGCTTGACTGCATTAACACAATATTTAAATATGGACGACAAAAAATATCTCGCTATCAAAATATTTTGAGCTGTAGAAAGCCCAGATAAATGACCACCACACGCCCCTCCATGGAAATCATTTAGCACAACCTTAGCCTCTTTGTGAGTTAAGCACTGACGTAAAATGGAATCAACCCCATGGTGGTACAAAGTGTTATCCACAATGAGGTAACTCTTCGCTACATGACGTAGTCGTCCACACTCATCTCGTGTGAGGTGAGAAGGAACCTTCATGGTTTCCAAGTAAACAATAATGTCCCCATATCATGGGTTCGTAGTCAAAATGATAAAAATGTGCTCACCAATGAAAGAGTCCTCATGAACCTCTCCTTCATCCAAACTAGGAAAATCATATATGAGCTTAGCAAAAATTAATGACTTCTTCAATTTCGTCGAAACAAACTCGATGTCAAATTCTTGGAAAATCACAATCCATTTATTGTACTTTCCCCCTATCATCCTTCTGGTAAGGACAAATTAAAATGGATTAATGTAAGCCACAACAAAAGTTTCGTGAATAAGGATATTGTTAGCACTAAAAGAAACTACTCAGTGGTTATGGCTGAGTATGCTTGGTAACTTAAGAATTCATTTACTTTCAATAAATGGATCGAGAGGATACAAGAATGGCACAAATGAAAGACTGCTAACCCAAATAATTTAATAAGCCAGTGCTCTAGAAACTGCACATCAGATGATCAATAATAAAACAGACATATAGAATAATGCTCAGCCAACCAAATACATCAAATCTGCAGGGTTTATAAAACCAAGTACATACATCATGCATGGCTATACTAAGCATCAAGAAGTTCCTCCATCAAATAGTGAGCATAAGCTAAACAACCCAACAGAGTGCAGAATAACAATGGGTAACAAAATCTGAGTGCAACGACAAGAGAAAACTGTGATTTTTTATTTGACTAGAAAGCAGACATAGGCCCAAGTCTCTAAGCTCGATCCTTTACAAAATTTTGGTTCTCAGGATTTATAGCCTTTACACATTAGTCTTCAGATCCTAAAAGCGTGGATTTGATTTAATTAACTAAAACTAACTGAACAACAATATTTAAAAGACTTGAACTAGTCTCTGAAATCAAGGAGATAACATTAAGTAATTCCTCTTCGATTTGTGCCAAGTGCTTGATGCACAAGAGCTGGCCTTCGAAGGCTCGGTGGGCTGGGCTGGCGCATAACAACTGAAATCATAGATGTGACGGTCGACTTTCAGTGGCATACCTTGAAATAAGGTTGAATTTATTAACGATGCCCTACTGACCGAAATCTCTCCCAAAGGTCTTCAGATATGGATAACATATCCCATAATATATCTCTTACGCTGGTCTTATGCCAATTCCATGAACAAAAATTGATATTCGGGCAAAAAAATAGTAATCTGTCAAAAACCAGCTTTTGGCAATTTACTGCACTGTCGATTTCATACCTTAACTGCCGGAAGTCAGTTCTTTTGGCAGCTAATGAGCTCGGTGGGCTCGCCTAAGCTGCCAAACGCTGTAACCGTTTCAAATCTTAAAACCCCAACGATGCTAATCGCCAATAGTCAGTCCTTTTGGCAGCTAATGAGCTCAGTGGGGCTCACCTAAGCTGCCAAAAGCTGAAACCTGTCAAAAATTCAAAAGAAACAAAACGATGTTGTCCCACAAGCTGATGCTCAGTCGTCAAGATTTCTTTGCAGCTGGTCCCTTCCTTCGTATAGCTCGTTTAGCCTTCTTTTGCTGAGATTCCATAGGTTGTTCTATTTGAGCTTCCACAGGCTTTTCTTTTTGAGTATCCACAGGCGTTTCTACTTCAGGGATCGTGGCGACCTCAGCCAACGTGTCTAGGCCAGATGGTTGTGCTTGTGGGATTACTGGTTGTACCTCTGTTCCCTCCAATTCCCTTAATTTCAGCCTGAGCATTCTGAGAGTGCGGTAGAGTTTAGCGTTCTCCTTTATCAGCATTGCGTTCCTTTCTGTTGTCTTCTTGAGTTTCTCGACAATCTCCTGTCTCCGGTCATGCAACGCCATGTTCCTTCCAATCAACTCCGCGTTGTGCATTTTGACTTGCTGAACATTATGTTTTGCTTGGGAAAGTTCCTGTAGCAGTTTATTGGACATGTTGGTTTCTGGTGTGGAAGGTTTAGGATTAGGTGCTTTAGCTGAGGGAAGGTCTTTAGCTTTATCCCCTTCACTGGGCTGCTCTGCCCTTTGATCTCCTTCGTCTCCAGACTCAGATCCTGAGTAAGGGAGATTTAGAGGATTTCTTCCTTGAGGGGCTCCTTCAGCTGGTTCAAATACCAGCTTCTTCTTTGCCCTTCTCTTTTTGCTAGATGAGGAAGGAGACTCTGTTTGGGCTTGAGGAGAGATGGCTCTCCTCTTTCTTTTGTTGGTTTTGGGAGTGCTGCTCTTTTCGCTTTTACCCTGTACAACCGCTTCTTCATTTGCAAGCTCTGTAGGGAACTCATGCCAAAACAAGAAATAGTTCCAGTCTATGCCCCTTTTCTTCAACAGCTCCTTGATTATCAAAGTTACGAGACCCTGGTGGGAGATTCTGCTTGCCACTTTGCTCGGTCTCGCCTGAACTTGCTTCGCCATTTTCGTTAGGGTTTTGTGAAAGAAAAATGGCAGATTTATACTTACCCTTCCTGTGAAGTGATTTAATAACTTAAAATGATAATGCAGCACCCTGTGATATCGGCCTTCACAGGTTATATAAATGAAAATGGCCTTCAACAAGGTTTTCCATTGTGGTTCGAGGAAAGTGATGGGAAAATCTCTTCTCTGAATGGTCTCCTTATGAGCTGGTAGAAGATATGACCTGAATTCAATGTCTGAGGCCTTAGTGGTCTTAAACCAACTTTGCCCTGTCCTGGGGAGGCCTGTACACTCAGCTATGGCTGCCTCGTCCACATGAAATTCTTCTCGGCCAAACTTTACTGTCTTTCCATTGTAACTCAGAGCGAAAGCTTCGGCAAGTGGCTGGTTAAAACTGGTGAGCCTTTCACAATAATCGAACACTTGCGCAGTTTTGAAGTACTCTGCTACTTGTGGGTGGGACTCAAGGTACCACACTCCACCGAGCTCTGTTCTGAGTGGCAGGCCTGTTTTGGCCATGAGCCGAACCTTTGCAAAGAGGTCCCGTGATGAGGATTTGTTTTGATGAAAAGGAACTCTTGGATTTGAACCAGAACTCCAACTGCGCGATAACATAACAAGGAGCCTCGGGCCTGCTTGCGATGCTTAAGATATAAGATACCCATTGAATGAGCTTAGCAGGTAATCACCTATGGAATCGCCCAACTTCGTGTGCAATGATGATTCGATCAGCTCCACATGATCTTCAGATGCTTCACATTATGAGCCCCCTGGGTGAATGATGGATCTATCAGCTTCGAATGATCTGGAGCTATGTATCATATCTTGAAACCTCTGTGTAATCCTGCGTAGTTAATGATACGGTGTTTCACGACTTGCTTTCAGCAGTAAAACGCCATTAAACTTCATGATGGTCGTGTGAGACGCGCTCTGATCTTCTCCTTGGCAGCAAAAACCCACAGGCTCGTTTGATGTGAGGCTTGAGTACGGACACGTGCTCTCCTTTTTAATTTTTTAATAATGAGACGCCCTTTTGACAGCTAATCATAACTTAGCTTAATCCTTCTAGTCGCCAAGATTGGGCTCTTTTGGCAGCTAGTGTGAACTTGAACCTTAGCTCGATTCTCCCGGCTGCCAGAACTGAGGTCTTTTGGTAGCAAACCTAGTCTCTACAAAACATAGTTAACTACCACAAGCTGTTTTTTCAAAATTTTGAAATTAAGACTCAATGAATTTGATTTTTTGACTTAGTAATGAGAAAATAAAAATTTTTGACTCAAACCTATCACCTAAAATAAAAGAAAACAGACTGGTTATTTTAGGAGATAACATCTGGCTCCTACTTGGGGATGGAATCCTCCCAGTGAGGTTCCGAAGAATCCCAGAACCAAATGCCTTTCCTGGAAATAAAAACTGACACCTAGCCTAGTACTACCATTGGGCATGGAGTTATATGATCCACTACTCTAAACAGAAAGAAAAAGATGAATATTTTACAATGGGGAAAGACCCAAGGTCTTTATGAGAGGTAGATTTTCAAAAATCGCCCATTGAATGGGCCACTTGCGAGAATCTTTCCATCCAGATGATGAAGAGCAAAGGTGTTGTTGTGATATGCTTCCGCTATAATGTATGGACCAGTCCATAATGAATCGAATTTACCATGCTGTCCCTTCTTTTGCCTAGCTGCATCCCATTTTAAAACAAAATCACCTATCTCGAACACCTCCTTTTTTGTTTTCCTGTCAAAAGTGCTTTTTATCTTCATTTGGTGATTTTCAGACTTTTCTATCAGATGTTCTCTCTCCTGCTATAATTCCACCAATTGGAAGATTCTTCTAGTGTGATCATCAGGTTCAGAGCCGACTTCCTGAAGGAAATTAGTCACTGGTAAAACAAGCTAGACTGGGAAGATGGCTTCAGTGCCATAAACTAGTTTAAATGGTGATGTACCAATGGAATTTTTGATAGTGACTCTGTCAGCCCACAAGGCAAATTTTAACTTGCTGTCCCAACTTCTCTTATTTTCCTCCAGCATTTTTTTGATGATACGGGACAAGCTTTTATTTGAGGACTCAGCTAACCCGTTGCCTTGTGGGTAATATGATGTGGAATGAGCTAGTTTGACTCCCATCTCTTCACACAAACTCACCAAATGTCGGTCATTAAAGGAAGGAGCATTGTATGTAATCAGCTTCCTGGGACAGCCAAACCTTGAAAAGATATTATTAAACAGAAAATCAATGATAACCTTATGAGTGGCATTTCTCGTGGGAATAGCTTCGATCCATTTTGTGAAATAGTCTGTTGCAACCAATATCCACTTGTGCTGATTGCTCGATGAAGGATGGATTTCTCCGATGAAATCCAAGCCCCATTGTTGGAATGGACCAACAGCTGTGATGGGCTTCAATGGTAGAGATTTCAGCTGTCCCTTTCCTTGGAACCTTTGACATTTGTCGCATGCTTTTACAAATGCAAACACATCAGAAAACACACAAGGCCAGTAATAACCTGCTCTCAGTATTTTGTGGGCAGTTGTCTTCCAGTAGTGATGTCCGCCACAAATACTGTCATGAAATTCAGTCATCACTTTGACAGCTTCCTCCTTTGTTACACACCTCAAGAGTACCCCTAAAGGATCTTTCCAAAACAGCAAGTTATCTTTGATGCAAAAACTTGCAGATTTAAGTTTAAGAGCTCTCCCTTGTGTTCTTGTGAGCCCTTCCGGCAAAGAGAGATTTTGCAAAAAGAAAACAATATTTCTGTACCATTCACACTCTGATATATAAGAGGTTACCTGTAAGTCTGAGTTTGTTTGATTTGCTGAAACTTCAAATTGGAAATCTGCTGTGCCTCTCTTGTCTTCATAAATTTTTAAAACTCTGCAATTTTCTTCAGCCAATAACCGAGCGAGTCCTTGCCCTCGAACCAGCTTGACTGGTTTGATTTCTATGTCGAATTCAATCAGCTTGGCCACCCACTTGCTTCTTTTGCCATCAATGTCAGGCTGTACTAAAACATCTTTGACTGAACCAGAAGGGACATAAGCAATTACCTTGGACTGGAGAATGTAAATTCTGAATGACTTCAAGGCTTTGATCAATGCATATGCTTGTTTTTCCAAAGGTTCATACTTAAGTTCAGCATCACGGAGTACTCGGCTGAAAAAGGCAACAGGCTGCTCTTGTTCATCATTGTTTTTCTGTAAGAGGACAGCTGCAATAGTGTCATGTGAAGCAAATGAAAAGATGAAAAATTCTTTGTCAAAGTGTGGACTGATCAAAACTGGAGCAGAAGTAATTGCCCTTTTGATATCCTGAAATGAAGTCTTGGCCTGTTCAGTCCATCTAACTTCCGAGTCTTTCTTTAACATGCTAGTAATGTGCTTAGTTAATTCAGCAAAATTTGAAATAAATCTGCGGATGAAGTTAATGGTGCCAAGAAAAGATTGGATGTCTTTCTTGGATCTAGGCAATGACAGGTTTTGGATTTCCTCCACCCTTTTTGGGTCAATTTTAACCCCTTCTGCCGAAACAATGTGACCGAGCAGCTTACCTTCCTTGAGTGCAAAGAATGATTTTTTGGGATTCAATGAGATTCCATACCTCCTGCATTTCTCGAAAGCTTTCTTCAAATGTAGCAAATGGTCTGTATGACTGTGAGAGAAAACTGTGATGTCATCGAGGTAAATGAGGACAAACTTACCCATTTCTCCGACGAAGGCAATATCCATTGCCTGCTGGAAAGTAGCCCCAGCATTCATGAGACCGAAAGGCATTTTTTGATACATGAACGTACCCCATGGAGTTGTGAAAGCAGTCTTTTCTCTGTCATCAGGATGGACAGCAATTTGATTGTACCCCGAGAACCCGTCGATGAAGGACATGGCACTTGCCCCGGACACTTTTTGCAAAATATGTTCCATTTTTGGCAGTGGGTAATTGTCTTTTCGGGAGCACTTATTCAAGTTCCTGAAATCAACACAGAGTCTGATTTCACCGTTCTTCTTTCTTACGGGGACAAGATTGGCAATCTAATCGGAATATCTCAGTGGGATGATGATCTTGGCCTCAAGCAATTTTTTGATTTCCTTCTCCATTATGGGTAGCAACATTGGATTGAATGATCTCAGCTTCTGTCGGAAGGGAGTAGTGTCTTTGTTCAGTGGGATCTTATGTTGAATGATCTCTGTGTCGTAAGTTTTCAGATCTGAATACTTCCATGCGAATATGTCGGAAAATTCTTTCAAAAGGCCAGCATAGTCAGACTTCTGCTGCTCTGTCAGATGGGAAGCCAAATTCACATATTTCAGATCTGATTCATTTGCTAGGTTAAGAGGACAACTCTCAGACTCATCTCCTTTCTTCCCAAGCTTAACAGCGACATCATTGCTATCAAACAGTCTCTCCAAAGGTACCAGTCCCTTTGGGATTTTGTTGGAAGAAAGCTGAACTATTTCATGTGCCCCGATCCTGCTTTTAAATTTGGTTTTTTCTGGGGCAGCCTGCTCATTTTGGTTGTCTTCATCAATTTCAAGGTTAGCAAATTCATCTATCATATT
>LPNX010881346.1:167413-323690 GCA_001517045.1 Pseudotsuga menziesii | reverse complement strand
TTTGGACATTAGGTTGTGGGAAGCACCTGAGTCTAGGAGGCAATTGTGTAAGGTTTTGTCATGGATATTTAAAGAGACATAAAAAGGGGGGCAGCTTTCCTCTCGCTCTTCGATCAGAGGGCCTAACACAATGCTGGGTTTATCATCAGTCAAGTTTATTGTATCAGAGGAAAAAGAGACAGACTTGTGATCGAGACTTTTACAAATGTCCTTCCGGAAGGCTTCGTTCTTCATGAGTTCGACAAGAGGTATAGGGATCTTCAGTTTTTGAATTTCTGTTTGCAAATTAAAAGAAGAAGGAAATTTTTCAGCTTCAGAGGGATTAGCTCTTACCATGGGCTGTGACTGAGATGACTTCTGAACTTCTTTGGCTGGTTGTTTCACAGGGGAATCAGTCTTTTTCGGAGGGACTGGAGTACTTTGTTTTCCAGCATTCTTCTTCGATCTCAGGTTATATCGAGGCGGTTCATAAGCTTGCAGCATGGCCTGATCTTCATACAGCTGGTTCAGTTGCTGTTCAAACAGCGACCCTTCATAGTCAGCCTCGGTCAGGTAGATCTCTTCGTTCTCATATTCGACCCAGTGAATGTCTTCTTCAAGTTCTTGAATCTCTTCTTCATATTCTTCATCGAACATGGCATTCTGGAACGGAGCTCTGATTTTTTGATCCTCAGCGGGATTTCTTTCTCTTTGCATGAGTTGAACCTGTTGCTGGTTCCTCCTCCAATTTTGATTCCTGTTGGGATAGTCAGCTCGACTTTGATTTCTGTTAGGGTAATCGTTTTGGCCTTGATTCCTCATTCTGTCGGGAGGTCTGTTGATAGTCTTGATTTTCTCCATTTCAGATGTTAGAGACTCTAACATCTTTGCCAATTTGTCCACCTTTTGATTCGAATGGGATGAAGAAGGTGCTTCTTCCTTTTTCCTCCTCTCAGCACTTGCCTTCAGTTTTTTAGAAGATGACAAATTGGACTCAACCTTTAGGGCAGCCTCTTGCATGGCTACAAGAGTTTCAGAATCTCTCTCTCTGAGTAGCAGACAGAATTGGTAGTCGAAGGCCCCGGAATATGTGATCATAGCAGATGTTTCAGAAGGCTTGACTACCTCAGGGATTTTTTCATACATCTTGGTGAACCTTTTGGTGAAATCAGATACAGACTCACCCATTTTTCGTTTGATATTGCCAAACTCAGTAATGTAATGCAGGTAGTCTTTTCTGTCTCCCCAATACTTCAAGAACGCATCATCAAGAGCAGTAATATCTCCTATAGAAGCTGCTGGTAGCGTTTTAAACCATTTCCGGGCCTCTCCATCCAAGCTTTGGACAAAAATTCTCATCCAGACGTCTTCAGCTTCAATGTTGGTATTTTCTGCATAAGCATAGAATGCTTCGAGGTGCTCTTCTGCTGTGTAGTTGCCTGGTCCAAAGAATTTAGGCATGTACTTTTGGTAGTCCCCGATAGGCATTTGAGACAGTGGAGGCACTAGTACTAGCGGAGCATATCTATTTGCCAATATTTGTTCCATTCTGGTCCTAATCGCTCCTGCTCCCCCAGCCATGATGACTGTGGTATGTGGTGCAGCAGGAAAAATAACAACAGTCGAACTTACAGTGGTGGCTCCTGGAACATATTGGCCTTTGGTCTTCTTTGCCTCCCTTAAGATTCGATCTGGAGTTGATACTGGAGACACCAGGGGTCCTTGGGGATTTGATCTGGTGTTGGCCTTCTTTGGAGCCAGAATGATGTTGTGGAGTCGCCAGATAGAAGATATATAACCAGTGAAGTGTCTACCCTTTGTCTATCATCAAAGAGTAGATCTATGTCGTCTCCCTGGAAGATCAGCTTCTCACCTTGCTCCCCGGCAACGGCGCCATTTTGTTAGCACTCCAAGAAACTACTCACTGGTTATGGCTGAGTATGCTTGGTAACTTAAGAATTCATTTACTTTCAATAAATGGATCGAGAGGATACAAGAATGGCACAAATGAAAGACTGCTAACCCAAATAATTTAATAAGCCAGTGCTCTAGAAACTGCACATCAGATGATCAATAATAAAACAGACATATAGAATAATGCTCAGCCAACCAAATACATCAAATCTGCAAGGTTTATAAAACCAAGTACATACATCATGCATGGCTATACTAAGCATCAAGAAGTTCCTCCATCAAATAGTGAGCATAAGCTAAACAATCCAACAGAGTGCAGAATAACAATGGGTAACAAAATCTGAGTGCAACGACAAGAGAAAACTGTGATTTTTTATTTGACTAGCAAGCAGACATAGGCCCAAGTCTCTAAGCTCGATCCTTTACAAAATTTTGGTTCTCAGGATTTATAGCCTTTACACAGTAGTCTTCAGATCCTAAAAGCGTGGATCTGATTTAATTAACTAAAACTAACTGAACAACAATATTTAAAAGACTTGAACTAGTCTCTGAAATCAAGGAGATAACATTGAGTAATTCCTCTTCGATTTGTACCAAGTGCTTGATGCAGAAGAGCTGGCCTTCGAAGGCTCGGTGGGCTGGGCTGGCGCATAACAACTGAAATCATAGATGTGACGGTCGACTTTCAGTGGCATACCTTGAAATAAGGTTGAATTTATTAACGATGCCCTACTGACCGAAATCTCGCCCAAAGGTCTTCAGATATGGATAACATATCCCATAATATATCTCTTACGCTGGTCTTATGCCAATTCCATGAACAAAAATTGATATTGGGGAAAAAACATAGTAATCTGTCAAAAACCAGCTTTTGGCAATTTACTGCACTGTCGATTTCATACCTTAACTGCCGGAAGTCGGTTCTTTTGGCAGCTAATGAGCTCGGTGGGCTCGCCTAAGCTGCCAAACGCTGTAACCGTTTCAAATCTTAAAACCCCAACGATGCTAATCGCCAATAGTCAGTCCTTTTGGCAGCTAATGAGCTCATTGGGGCTCGCCTAAGCTGCCAAAAGCTGAAACCTGTCAAAAATTCAAAAGAAACAAAACGATGTTGTCCCACAAGCTGATGCTCAGTCGTCAAGATTTCTTTGCAGCTAGTCCCTTCCTTCGTATAGCTCGTTTAGCCTTCTTTTGCTGAGCTTCCACAGGTTGTTCTATTTGAGCTTCCATAGGCTGTTCTTTTTGAGTATCCACAGGCGTTTCTACTTCAGGGATCGTGGCGACCTCAGCCAACGTGTCTAGGCCAGATGGTTGTGCTTGTGGGATTACTGGTTGTACCTCTGTTCCCTCCAATTCCCTTAATTTCAGCCTGAGCATTCTGAGAGTGCGGTAGAGTTTAGTGTTCTCCTTTATCAGCATTGCGTTCCTTTCTGTTGTCTTCTTGAGTTTCTTGACAATCTCCTGGCTTCGGTCATGCAACGCCATGTTCCTTCCAATCAACTCTGCGTTGTGCATTTTGACTTGCTGAACATTATGTTTTGCTTGGGAAAGTTCCTGTAGCAGTTTATTGGACTTGTTGGTTTCTGGTGTGGAAGATTTAGGATTAGGTGCTTTAGCTGAGGGAAGGTCTTTACCTTTATCCCCTTCACTGGGCTGCTCTGCCCTTTGATCTCCTTCGTCTCCAGACTCAGATCCTGAGTAAGGGAGATTTAGAGGATTTCTTCCTTGAGGGGCTCCTTCAGCTGGTTCAAATACCATCTTGTTCTTTGCCCTTCTCTTTTTGCTAGATGAGGAAGGAGACTCTATTTGGGCTTGAGGAGAGATGGCTCTCCTCTTTCTTTTGTTGGTTTTGGGAGTGCTGCTCTTTTCGCTTTTACCCTGTACAACCGCTTCTTCATTTGCAAGCTCTGTAGGGAACTCATGCCAAAAAAAGAAATAGTTCTAGTCTATGCCCCTTTTCTTCAACAGCTCCTTGATTATCAAAGTTACGAGACCCTGGTGGGAGATTCTGCTTGCCACTTTGCTCGGTCTAGCCTGAACTTGCTTCGCCATTTTCGTTAGGGTTTTGTGAAAGAAAAATGGTAGATTTATACTTACCCTTCCTGTGAAGTGATTTAATAACTTAAAATGATAATGCAGCACACTGTGATATCGGCCTTCACAGGTTATATAAATGAAAATGGCCTTCAACAAGGTTTGCCATTGTGGTTCGAGGAAAGTGATGGGAAAATCTCTTCTCTGAATGGTCTCCTTATGAGCTGGTAGAAGATATGACTTGAATTCAATGTCTGAGGCCTTAGTGGTCTTAAACCAAATTTGCCCTGTCCTGGGGAGGCCTGTACACTCATCTATGGCTGCCTCGTCCACATGAAATTCTTCTCAGCCAAACTTTACTGTCTTTCCATTGTAACTCAGAGCGAAAGCTTCGGCGAGTGGCTGGTTAAAACTGGTGAGCCTTTCACAATAATCGAACACTTGCGCAGTTTTGAAGTACTCTGCTACTTGTGGGTGGGACTCAAGGTACCACACTCCATCGAGCTCTGTTCTGAGTGGCAGGCCTGTTTTGGCCATGAGCCGAACCTTTGCAAAGAGGTCCCGTGATGAGGATTTGTTTTGATGAAAAGGAACTCTTGGATTTGAACCAGAACTCCAACTGCGCGATAACATAACAAGGAGCCTCGAGCCTGCTTGCGATGCTTAAGATATAAGATACCCATTGAATGAGCTTAGCAGGTAATCGCCTATGGAATCGCCCAACTTCGTGTGCAATGATGATTCGATCAGCTCCTCACGATCTTCAGATGCTTCACATTATGAGCCCCCTGGGTGAATGATGGATCTATCAGCTTCGAATGATCCGGAGCTATGTATCATATCTTGAAACCCCTGCGTAATCCTGCGTAGTTAATGATACGGTGTTTCACGACTTGCTTTCAGCAGTAAAACGCCATTAAACTTCATGATGGTCGTGTGAGACGCGCTCTGATCTTCTCCTTGGCGGCAAAAACCCACAGGCTCGGTTGATGTGAGGCTTGAGTACGGACACGTGCTCTCCTTTTTAATTTTTTAATAATGAGACGCCCTTTTGACAGCTAATCATAACTTAGCTTAATCCTTCTAGTCGCCAAGACTGGACTCTTTTGGCAGCTAGTGTGAACTTGAACCTTAGCTCGATTCTCCCGGCTGCCAGAACTGAGGTCTTTTGGTAGCAAACCTAGTCTCTACAAAACAGAGTTAACTACCACAAGCTGTTTTTTCAAAATTTTGAAATTAAGACTCAATAAATTTGATTTTTTGACTTAGTAATGAGAAAATAAAATTTTTTGACTCAAACCTATCACCTAAAATAAAAGAAAACAGACTGGTTATTTTAGGAGATAACAGATATAATTCCTCAAATGTTGGAAGGCATGGACGGTAGCTAAAGCTAACTTCTTGACATGAGTATAATGAAGCTCCACATCAAAAAGGTTTTAGCTAAGATAATAGATGACATGCTCATGAAGCTCCTCATCCTCTTGAACCAAGACCATACCAATCGTCTCTTGATACATGACCACACATATCAAAAAGTCATGGCTATAGTCAGGTGGACTAAGCATGCGGGTCGATTCCAAGGCTCTCTTCAAAGCATCAAAACACTCCCGGGCTCGCTCATCCCAGATAAACGGTGTCTTTCTTCAACAACTGCATGAAACCTTTAGTCAAATTGGAAAAATTCACCATTAATCTTAGAAATAAGTTCTCCATCCCTTGCAAACATTGAAGATGCTGAATATTATGCTGGGGATACAACTGAAGTATTGACTAACCTTCAAAGGGTCGACCCTTATACCGTCCTTAGAAACAATGAACCCTAGTAAGTGACCAACCTTTACACAAAATATGCATTTATGAGGACTTAACCAAATTTGATAACGACGACATCTTTAGAAAACCAAACGTAAATGATAAGGATGATGCACCCTCATACGAGAGTAAGTAGCTAAGTCATCAAAATAAACTTCAATTATCTTTTTGAGATCGTGAAAGGAGAAGGTCATATCCTGTTGAAAATTAGCTCCAACATTTTTAAGGCCAAAGGGCATCTTTCGATATGCAAATGTACCCCAAGGAAAAATGAAAGAAGTCTTATGTTGGTCCTCAGGTTTAGTATGGACCTGATTATATCCTGAAAATCCATCCATAAAGGAGAAAACCTTTCTCCCTGCACACCAATCCAAAATCTGATCAATAAATGGTGTGGGGAAGTTATCCTTAGGACAGGATTGATTCAAGTCTCTGAAATCAGTGCATACACGGATCGTTCCCTGCTTCTTATCCACTGAAATGGGGTTTGACACCCATTTCATCAAGGGAACAAGATAGGTGAAGCTATCTTTGAACAACTTCTCTATCTCTACCTTAATAGCAGGTGCTTTCCTAGGATTCATTACACGCAAATGTTGTTGAATAGGTTTAGCATCCAGATAGGTTTTAATTTCATGTTCAACAATGCATGGGTCAATTCTCAGCATCTCCTCATACGACCAAGTGAACACATCTCGAAATTCTTTAAAGAGCTTGGTGTATTCTCTAACCTCATCGGGGCAACAATACGCCCCAATTTATGCATTTTTGAACCTTTCTAGGAACACGAGAAATGTTGATAGGTATAGTTGGTGACAAGTTGTCCATGTTCCCTTTGACATACTTGCTAGGAGAGCCTAATGGGACGACAGGCCTACCAACTTTCTCTCTAAAGACCACCTTATATTTATCACACTCTATACCATCCAGCTTAGGAATAAAGTAATATCTATGATGCAACTCTCCCCAAGGTAGATATGAACCAGACACAGCTTCAAGAATAGCCTCTATTACACTGAAATCTTATCCTCTTGATCCATGTGTCAACCCTTTTCCTAATCCCCAAATTTCTCTCTGCTAAACTGGATTGATATTGAGGTTGTTTCTGACTTTTTCTCTCTTTAGGAATGTCGATGCTTTTCCCCTTCATGTTAGGTGTGTCGATGGTGCTCTTTCCCTTAATTCTAGGCATGTCGGTGCTAACACTCTGTCTCCTATTTCTAGGGGCGTCGATGGTGCTCTCTCCCTTTATGGAAAATGTGTCGGTGGTGTTTTGAGGGAAAAAAGTGAATCTTTGAGACCCTTCTCGAAGGTGTATGAGGTGGAGGATTATCCCTATCATCTAGGTGAGGTGGCATTCAGTTCCTAACCAATGGGGAAGAACCCTTAGACCCCTCCTCCTAATCCTCAACCTACTCTATCACTTTAGCCTTATAAATTAAACCCTCTCTCCATTCTGAAAAAGAGGAAGTACAATGGTACTTTTGTGCTGGTGGAATTTCTAGGTGGTCTCTATCATCCTTTGGAGGCTTCGCTTGGATTGTTGGATAGAAATTTGTAGCATTAAGGCTAGGTTGTGGCATTCCTTATTTTTTGTAATTCTATGTATATCCTTGAGTACATTAATACAAATCTCTTTCCATAAACATTGATGTGTCATTAATGTTGAGAGATTTCTTCCTTAACTATTAGCTTAGATAAATTCATGTTTGGATACGCATGTATTGTTTGCTTGTTTTCACTTGCTCTACATGGTTTTGCAGCTAAATATCTGAAGACTCTAGAGCTTGGATCAATAAAGAGAGAAGATGATTTGCATATTGCAGGTAAGTGATCTATCTGATTAATTTGCATATTCTATTTGATCTAGGGAAGTAGGTTGTATTGTTTATTTGATTTGTTCTAGATCCAATTGGACTAGGGAGATCTGGCTTGAGTCTACTTCAGTAGATTTATCAAAGGGCCCCTTTTGAATGGTTGTGCATTAGAAAGCACTACTATGGAGTTGAGCTCCATCGTACCTAATGTATATTGGGATACCCTCTTAGGATTCCCATGGCCAACTGAGTTAAAATTTGGTCGTCTTGGCATTGCATTACACCGAGAACAACACTTGGGGAGATTACTATGCACGTGTCATACAGGTAGTCAAGAATTCAGGAAAGGGACGGTCCCAATCCTCCTTATCACGTTTCACTGTTGGACCCTACGGTATATAGCTAATTGTGAAGCCTTGATAATCTTGTGAGGATCCTGACCATTCATCCACTCCTATTCAAACAATGTGCTTGTGCCTTTTAGACTTGAGTAGTGTTTGATATTGTGTGGTATTTTAGATATTATTAGAGAGCTCAGATATGGGATACTTTCCTAGGAACACCAGTCAAGAGAACCCTTTTCAAGGTATGTCTTTTTTTTCTCCCCCTTTTGGAGTTGTTGCTCCTCCCTTCATGGCCACTTTGAACCTTCCTGAATTGACTATAGGATCACCTATATGATTGTTATTTAGTCCTATTATACCAAATGCATCCTTTGTGTCCGATATAGGTCCTTTACCACATGAGCATCAACCTCATGTTAATGCTTATCCTTATTCCTCGAATGTTGAATTGAGTTAACTTTCTTCCTTTTCACCTATTGAAAACTCTAATGTTAGTAAATGGGCAGGTAAGAATAAGACAAAAACGAAGGATAAGAAGAAGAACACTAAGTAGAAGGTCATAGCTATAGCCTCTGATATTCATGATGGAATCCCACTAGCCACTGATCATCATGATGGGAGTATTGATGTACATGTTTCTGGATCACGTAAACCTAAGTTCCATTGTAGACTTTGCAAGGGTGATCACCATCTCAAGGACTATATTGGTCTTTCCCTTATGTTAGAAGTGTGGTCTAAACATCCTGTGTCAATGATATGCACCTCACTTACCTTTGTCCTCACATGGATGAAGCTTCTGAGTTGTTGGAAGATATTACTGTTCCTCAGAAATGACTTCCAACCGGTTATCGTAAGTTGTCTCTTGATATCCCATTGGTTGATCAAGTGGTCGATCCAAGTCCATCCTTGGTCTATCCCACTCTTTCACTAAAGAGTGAAGTTGAAGAATTTGATCCAATTCCATCCTTGGTTGATCCCACTCTTTGTTTGAAGAGTGAAGTTAAAGTTGTCGAGTCGATATCATCTCTACCTGATCCCACTCTTTTGTCAGAGAGTGTTGAGACTAAAGTAGCCCTTCGACACAGTATTCATCTTGTCCCTCTCTTCTAATCAAGAGTGAAAACCATCTAGCTGAAGTTTTCGTAGTTAGTTCTAATTTTTCTATGCAAGAGGAAATTTTTTCTCTTTTGACAAAACCCTCTCCAAGTAGTGAGGTTATTTCCTTTTACTAGAGTAACCTAATAGAATCTTGTCTTCATTCGAGTGTTTATTTCTAGATAGTTATGCGAGTTACTTATAAGAGAATTCTCCACACTATCGTTGATGAAGGGGGTTCTGTTAGCATTCTATCCTCTATTGCTTGGAAAGCCATAGGTTCTCCTTTGCTTGTGCCCGCCACCGATCAGATAATGGCTTTTAATCGAATACCTACTGCGCCTTTGGGGATCCTTCCTCATTTACCCATTACTTTGTGTTGGAGCATTAATACATCCTTAGTATAAATTTTATACCTTAGGCTAACCTAATTTTCAAAAATTTCATTAATGTCCTATGGTTTAGACTTAGGAGAGTTAATCCAGCAATATATCTGGTTAAATTGGCCTGTTCACACCTACAATAGTTCCCGATTTAGTCAAGCTAGCCCATGTTCTCCCTCATTAATGCATTGGAGCACTACCTCCTTGATTTTTGGTACCCTGGTTTGACTAAGTGCGCTAGGGGTGTATCTGGCCTCTTTTAGCTCTCCTAGGAGCATTTATTGCCACTTAGAGCACCCGAATTGCCTCTATTTTCTCACCCACACATTTCTTGGAGTCTTTAATGACCCATCACACCTCACCAATACTCACACATCAATTTGAGTCTGTTTGGGCTGAGTTGGGTCTCCATTGGTCCACCTAGGGGGGATTGAGGTCATTTCCCACATTGACACCTGTAAAACTCCAATTGGATTCCATAGGCACTCAAATTTTTCCATTGTATTATAAATGATGTATGATTATAATATGAGAAGAAATCAGCACCTTTCACATGTGTTGTTACAGCTATTTTCCGTCTCTTTGTTTTCTCTTTCATCTTTTGTCAAACACTTTGATGGTGAAATTGTTCTAGCTCCTAGATCTAACTTGAGAAGAAATTTCTCACACTTTGGAAGGAAAAAATGTCTATATCGATCTTATGGTAGTCCAAGGCCCCTTAGATTTTAATCTACTCCTTGGGAGAGATTATGTTTAAGCCATGAAAGCTGTAGTGTCCACACTCTTTCAAGTGATGTATTTTTCCCATGATAGGAATATTGTGACCATGGATAAACTTTCCTTCATTAAACTTGATCATCATATGAATCCTAGTCTCCAGAATTCCCTAAATGTCCTGCATGTTCTTGTGGTTCCTTCCCCTTGTAGTTATCTTCTTCCCATCATAGGTAAAATGGGGGTGCATGGCTCCAGCCTCTAGACGTCCTAATGGACTTTAGTTGCTAGATTTTATGTAAGGGGGAAACCCACCAACCTATGGAAATCATGTTGGCTTAGAACTACCCATGAGCATAGTTCCCATTCTATGTCAAGCTCATTAAAAAATGAAATGGATGCTCGGTGAGCATAGTTCCCATTCTATGTCAAGCTCGTTATAAAATGAAATAGACACCTGTGAGCATAGTTCCCATTCTATGTCAAGATCGTTAAAAAATGAAATAGATGTCTATGAGCATAGTTCCATTTCTATGTCAAGCTTGTTAAAAAATGAAACAGACATTGTGAGCATAGTTCCCTTTCTGTGTCAATCTCATTAAAAAATGAAATGGACGTCCTCCAGCATAGTTCTTATTTTGTTTCAAGCTTGCATAAAAATGAAACAAGTCCCCACAAGCATAGCTATTCTCTATTCCAAGCTTATGTGAAAATGAAACAGGTCCCCACAAGCATAGTCATTCTCTGTTTCAAGCTTGTGAAAAATGAAACAGATCACCTTGAGCAGTTTTTATTCTTGGTTTCAAGCTCGTTAAAAAATAAAACAGACCTCGAGCGTAGTTCCCATTTAGTGTCAAGCTTGTTTTAAAAATTAAAACGGACCCTTCCATTGTGTCGAGACTCAATATTCGAACCTTCATTTCATTTGTTGGTAAATCATATGAAACAAAGCTTCGGGGGCATGCATCCACCCTTTGTTGGATTTAAGCTACTTGAGAGTTATACTGGGGGAAAGTACCAACCACTGAACATCATGTTGGGAAATCACCTGTTAATGGATCCATTTTGAGCATATTTTCTTTTAGTTTAGAGCTCGTTAAACCATGAAATGACCCTTTGACCATAGTTCCTATCCTGTGTCAAGCTTGTTAAAAAATGAAGCAGATACCTTGAGCATTCTTTCAACTGATCTTCGAGCTCATTAAAAATAGTAAGATGGTGTTGAGCTTACTTTTCATTTTTCATGCTCTAGTTGAAACATGAAAACTGGTTTGAGCTTACTTTATCGCCTTTTTGTGCTCTGGATTCAAACATGAAAAGGTTCTGAGTGCCTTTTATACCTTCAACATGCTCATTAAAAAATCAGTGAAGAGGTATCAAGTGTACTTTTATTGTTTTTTAGACTTGTTAAAATTGGATCATGAAAAAGAACACCCTAATAGAGTCCTCTTTAAGCTCTTTTCAGACTCTTAGAATGAAAAAAGATTGTCGAGTGAACTTGTCTTCTTCACGCTCATAAAAGGACTTGAAGAGTCATATTCTTGGTGATAGTTTACCCCTTTTTCAGACCATGGGGCACTACTTACGAAAAAGGTATACTCCATCAAATCATGTCTAGAAGAGTTCTCGTAGGCATTATTCTATACTTCTTCGGGCCTCGGGGGATAAATTTATGAAAACGTCCATCCTGGAGTCATCTTAGTCATTTCAGTCTCTCTAAAAATGAACCGAAAATTGTTTTTTCTTTCATCGGACTCATAAAATCAAATGATGAAGGACCCTTTTCTAGGAATGAACCTGTTGTTTCTCAGGTTCATAAAACATATGCTAATGGACTCATCGGTTAATGATCTATATTGAGTGTTTGTTACCCTTTTCCAGCTCGTTAAAAAGAAAAGAGGCACTCATCAATCGTGATGGAGAAATTAAGGAAAGAGTTTGTATTTTGTTATGGTAGTACATAGTCACTCTTGAACATGCCACTCATTTCCATATGCATTTCAACACTTGGGTAATCCATTCGTTTTCAAATCCTATTGATTCCTTGAGTCTTCTTACCTTGGTTGAGTTGTTCAAGAATACTCCCACTGATAGTTTCATTGGGGGATGGGTTTCAGTCTTGTAAAAATCAATACTGCCAAGTCATGCCATGCCCATGTTCAAAAGAAATTCAGTCATATGTTCACTGTCTGCAGTCAGTATACCTTATATCATGTTGGTCATCCCTGATTCAGTCTCGTACATTACTCTGATGTCCGGTTTACTCTAAAACATATTTGATTGTGTTTCGTGTCAATGATGGGGGATTCATCATGACCCTTCTTCGACGAGTCTATTCCTGTCGACTTCAACTCCTCATCCAAGAATTAGACTTAGAAACCAAAACAAGTACCTTGGACCTACATGCCTTAATGGCAGGTTACCTCGCTTTCAACATGATTTTACATCATTGAATCTTGATTGAAAGATCTCATTGATTGTTCAACTCCAAGTCCTTTATTCACATTCGATGGTATGTACTAAGATACCTTGGGAATCATTGAAATCAATGGTTGTTTCCCTCACACTTGTTAACAGTTTATATTAATGACTAGTAATCAAGTGGTTTCTACCATGTTCGACGTCAAGACATTGTAATCACATGGTTATATTTGTATCATTGTGGGTTCGGATTGAAGACCCTAGGTTGTTAGATATCTTCTCCCAGGTTGTGATGGAGTTTGTTTTTGAGTCATATTACATGGATCCACTTTGTATTAGTCATGGCTATGTTATCATCTCATCATGGATCTATGCTTTTTTCTAGTAGCCATGATTGTGTTCTGTCAGTCTCTACTACCATGGATCTACATTGTATTGGTCGGTAGCCATGTTATGAGTCATATGAGATTTGATTCAGTTGTACTGCAAAAGCTTCTGGCCAACATCCTTGCCTTCAATTTCTTCAATTTACAAAGAATTAACCTATCGCATTCCTCTAACTTCATTCTTTGGGGGACATTCTATTACACCAAAATATTGTCCTCTTGATCCATGTGTCAACCCTTTTCCTAATCCCCAAATTTATCTCCGCTAAACTGGATTGATATTGAGGTTGTTTCTTCCTTTTTCTCTCTTTAGGAAGGCCTATTCTTTCCAATTCATATTAGGTTTTCCAATGGTGCTCTTTCCCTTCATTCTTGGTGCACTGGCACCGATGCTCTATCTCCTACTTCTAGGTGTGCTGATCATGCTCTTTCCCTTTATGGAAAGTGCACCGATGGTGTTTTGAGAGAAAAAAGTGAAGCTTCAGGACCCTTCTCGTAGGTGTATGAGGTGGAGGATTATCCCTATCATCTAGGTGAGGTGGAATTAAGTTTCTAACCTATGGGGAAGATCCCTTAGACCCCTCCTCCTAATAATCAACATACTCTATCCCTTTAGCCTTATAAATTAAACCCTCTCTCCATTGTGAAAGGAGGAAGGACTATGGTACTTTTATGATGGTGGAATTTCTAGGTGATCTCTATCATCCTTTAGAGGCTTGGCTTGGATTGTTGGATGGAAAGTTGCAGCGTTAACGCTAGGTTGTGACATTCCTTCTTTTTTGTAATTCTATGTATATCCTTGATTACATTAACAAAAATCTCTTTCCATAAACATTGTTGTGTCAATAATGTTTAGATATTTCTTCCTTAATGGTTAGCTTAGATCAATTCATGTTCTGATACTCATGTATTGTTTTCTTGTTTCCACTTGCTTTACAAGGATTTGCAATTGAAGATATGAAGGCTGTGGAGCTTGGATCAACAAAGAGAGAAGAATATTTGCATACTACAGGTAAGTGATCTATCTGTTGTCTTGCATTTCTATTTGAGCTAGGAAAGTAGATTTTATTATGTATTTGATTTTTTCTAGATCCAGTTGGTCTAGGGAGATCTGGCTTAAGTTCGCTTGAGTAGATTTATCTCGTAATAGCCGCATCCATTGGAAAAATGTCATCGAAGAAGTCACACGAGTGAGATGATGCAACTGCCCAGGCAAGCAATCTATAAGGGTCCTCCTCCTATGTCCGTGAAGAGGAAGGACTAGGTTCTACAATAATACCAAGATTAGCTTGATAAGCCACCAAAGCTGTAGATAATGACATGTTTGTCTCGACAGATCGAGAGCCTTCATCCAAAGTACCTAAAGAAGGGAGAGTCCATGGATCCTCCATATGCGAAGTATGAAAAGGAACCGAACTTGATGATGATAAAGCTCTACCTAGACTAGAACCTATCATAAGAATGGGTGTGGGAGAATTAAAAGTTCCCATCAACGAAAAATACATGACCACCCAAACACTCTCAGTTGTGGGATGAGAATTATCAGTGATCGGGATAATGGTTCTCGATGATGCTTTTGTATAGGAATTATCAAAAGATTTTTGACCAATCGTAACAATATTCCCATCAAAAAGAAAACAAGCTACCCAGAAGAGAGACAACACAACAGCTTGCATCCTATAAATCCAGTTACATCACAGTAAAAGATTATAGTCGAGGGGCACATCAACCACCTCAACCTTGATCGCAACAGTCTTCCCCCCCAATTGGACCTCAAGGGAAGGAAGTATACCATGTGGTTGAAAAGATATTTCTTCAAACATAGTCAACATGGTTCCATACTTAGACAACCTAGGAGAACCCAAACCCTTTTAAAATGCTAAAGACATCAAGGAAGCCACAAACCCTTCATCAATCAATGTGTGCTTGATGATGTTGTTTAGACACTCTACAAGAAATAAAAGGGATACATAGTAAGGAAAGCAAGGTTGGAATCCATGATTTTCAAATTTAATCACTGGAGGAGAGTTTCCATAGGCCACCCTAAGAGAAGACAACAAGGCCTTCCTTTGCAAAGGGCAAGTTTTAAGAACTTCTAAAGTAGACATCGCACAAGGAGTCTGGCCCAAATCCTTGACAATAGAATAGTTCTAGGTGACTTGGGAATCAGGATTGTGCCCCAAATGCTTTAAGACTCCCATAGGAATGTGAGGTGGAGCTTCAAGCATGTCACTAGGATTTTCAATACAAAAAGGGCTCTCAGGTGGAGCAGGTTCTTTCCCTAGGATAGGTTGCGACGTACCATAATATTTAGAAGCACACCACTTACGGTGTTCTATGGGTATTGACTCCCACCAGAAGAAATTCAAGGGTCCACGGTCCTCGAGGTCATATTTTGGTTTTATGGTAAAGGATCCATCAACATAGCTGCGCTCTGTGCAATGAATTTCAAGGAATATTCAATATGAGGGCACAAGTGAGGGAGGTGATCATCCCTGCAAATCTTGCAAGGAAATTTAACCTTACGTTTAGGTTTCTTTTCCCCTCCAAGATTATTATTGTTCTTGTCATTATTATCATTTTCATTTGTATTCCCACCCTTTCGATTGTTTTTACCTTTCTTCTTATTCTATCCAGGTTGTTGGTTACCTTTCTCGTTCAAGGATTGCACTGAAAGTACATCTGCCATTTGGGTGGGATGAAACGAAGCCATATATTATACTGATGCAGGTTGCTTAATAGACAACTTATTCATTTGATTTGTAACTAAGTCTATAGGTTTAGCACTTGTGAAGCCAACAATGCCATCAACACGTGGCCCAGGTTTGAACTTAGTGTTGAAATTGGATCTAGGTGTGTTCGGTATGATCTCATACAAGAGCCCATATTGAGAATAAATAAAATCTAACTTGTTATCCTTCAGGAAAATCCTCTAGGTTGCAGCTCGAGGATGCGTGGTAACTTACAAAATTTTTGGGGTTTTCTAATATGGATCAAGTCAAGTGACCTATATGACCTTCCACTCTCAAGACATGCATGAAACTCAATCAGGTACAAGTATTTTAGTTACCACTGTTCAGAGGTTGACAATATGGTGCAGGGATGGAGAACTCATCATGCTAGCAGATTCATAAATAAATTAGATACATATAAATGGATAAATCATGATAAGGAAGGCACTTATAATTCAAATCACATCAACATGCCATTAGGGTGACAACTATCAGTCATTAATTAACTTGAATGTAACCTGAATAACACATTCAAGCATAAGCTCAGAAAAGACAAAAATGAAAGCTGAACAAATGATAACAAAAGAGCTTATAGCAAATTATGAACAAAATGAAAAGCTAACAATAGTATAGGTCTATAAGTCCCCGAAGTCGAACCTTTTCCATAAAATAAGTCTTAGGCTTTATAGCCTTTACAAAATATATAGATTCTGAAAACTTGGATCTGTTTTTACAAAAAATAAAAATAAAATAGTTTTTTGCAAATTAGGTTAAAAAACCCTAATTAACTACTTGTCTAACTAATTGAAGAATTAGTTCATTGTAGGAACCTTCAAATAACTAAGGTAATTACTAGAAAGCGCTACTATTGGCCCTCTGCTGGTTAAGTCATTGTTTTCTTTTGACAGGTAGGTGTTGGTCACCTTTTCCACTATTTATGTCATAGTAAAACTGAAATAGACCTTTCCCTGAGGCTTTCCTTCATGCCCTTCATCTTCAGACTATGTCCTTGAGCCATCTATATTCTCCTAAAACCGGTCCTGTATGCCAAAATTTGGTTTTAAGCCTCTGTCTTCTTTCAGTGGTTAAGAGGCCAGATTATCAGAACTGTTAGCTACTGAAAGTGATGCTTTCGATGGCTAATGAACTGCCCCAATGTCTGCCTCAGCCACCAAAAGCCCTGTTTTCAAAATTTATTAGGGTTTTTCTAAAAATGTTCTTTTATGGTTGTCTGCTCAGCTTTCTTCTTCAGCAGGATCTACGCTAGGAGGGTTAACAACAACTTGGTTGGTTTATGGAGGCTGAAGGCTAACTGGATCCTCAGCTAGGGTTTCCAAGGTGGGGTGGCTACTAGGGTTTGCCTTGTCCTCCTTTAGTTGCATTCTTTAGAGCCTAATTATCCTGTACAATCTACTATTGTCTTTTAGGTACCTTGTATTCAGCCTCTTTAAGAAAATATATCTTTCTCTCTACTCCAGGTAAGACTTATGTAGCAGCTTGTTCCTACTGGTTAATGCAGCATTATTGTTCTTTATTTCCCTTTCCAAAATATCCATCTCACAAATTTTCCTCAGTAATTGATTTATCTTTTGAGTTTTGGGCTTGCTGGAGGAATCCTTCTCTGTTGGTTCCTCTTGCTCCTTTGGTGTGGGGCATGGTAGTTCTTTAGCCACTGGTACAATTTTTAGAGCTAGGTCTGCACCTTCCTCTTGCTCTTCATAATCAAAGTAGGGTAGATTTAAAATATTCTCATAGTGTGCTTCAACCTCATGGCCTTTCTCACTGAAGTCCAAGTTCCCTTTTACCTTCTTGGCCTTGGAAGAGGAGGGAGGCTGTTCTGCTGCTGCTGCTGGGGATATATCCCTCCTCTTTCTTCTCCCACTCCTTGGTGTGCTGGACTTCTTAATGGGATACTTCCCTTTCTATTCTGGTTGAAGGCCTATCTCAAATCCATTCCAAAACAAAAAATAAAACCATGCCATATTGCTTCTTTTTAGCAACTCTTGGATCAATAGTTGTATAAGGCCATGGTGGCACAATCTACCAACAATCTTAGTTGGCTGGGATTTCACTTTGTGTGCCATCTTTCCCAGGCACCTATGTAAGTAAAAGGGAAAATTTAGTGGGCTTCTACCTATGAAGTTGTTCATTAACTTGAAATGGTAGATCATGGCTTTGTTATATCGTCCTTCACATGTTAGGTAAACCACAATGTCCTACAGCAGTTGTTGCCACCTCTGTTCCAACTAGGATGATGGCACACTGTTCTTCCACACCATTCCTCTATGCTCAGGCTTTATGTAAGACCTGAACTCTACATCTTTTTGTATGGTGGTTTTGAAGCATTTTTATCCTATGCAAGGGAGTTCAATTACTTCAGTGATTAGGGTTTCATCTATGTGAAATTCCTCCTTCCCTATAACTACCTTTGAACCATCAAATGAGATGGAAAATGCTTGAGCCACCTACTAATGGGAACCTTGTATCCTCTCACAAAACCTATAGTATCCAACCTCTTAGAAGAGTTTACAGACCTCTGGATGTGCTTCCAAATAGATGATATCTCCTAGCTCTTGCCTAAGAGTAGGTCCTCCCTTAATCATCTTGATGAGTGCCTCTCCTGGGTACCTGCAAAATAATTCTAAGTTTTGTATACAGTGTGTTAGTAGGTTGCTTCCTTAGAGATGGTTTTCCTGGTGGAGAGGAATTATAAGCTCAAAAGTGAAATGTGTTGGGTTTTTTGGCACTGATTATGAGGGTTTTTGCTGTCATGATGGATGCTGAGCTCATAAGGTGGTGGCAGTGATTGATTTTCTCGATTTCCTTTACCAAGAAATCATATTACACATTATCCTAGGTACTCGATGAGCTTTATGTTGTTTTTTTGACATGTGGAAGAAAAATAAGGGTTTCCAATCCTATCAGTCCTTTGCCAGTTTTATAATGACCTCTTTAGCTTATTTTCGCATGTGGTTATGCAGGCTGAAGTCATTTTAGTGGTTTTTCACACCCTACACTGATTGTTCATCTTGCTGACGGGGTGTGATTTGACTGTTTTGTAACCATTTTCCTCTTTTGTCTTTTCAAGGGTTAATAATATTCCTAAATTTGTCTACAAACCACCGAAAAGATATCTTTTGGTGGCTAATGAAATGATATCTCTTTCGCCTAAGCCACTGAAAATTGTTAAGCCAGCTTCATGGTGAAATATTTCTTTCGGGGAATAGTGGCCTCACCAAAAAACCTATTTAACTGCCCAAAACCCATCCTTCTGGTGGCTAATGAGCTGTCCAAAGTCTCACCTAATCCACCGAAACTATTTTTTCCTCGACGCTTATCTTCTTTCTTTCGACGGTTAAAATCCATGTTGAATTTTTCGATGTTTCGAGTCTCACCTAAGCCACCGAAAGTACCTTTACCAATGTTGCTGGCTGCCTGCCTTCAGCGGTTAAAATCCTTCTTGGTCTTCTCCCTAAGTTTTCGAAAGCAACACTTTTTGGTGGCTAATGAGTCATTTGAAGTCTCGCCTAAGCCACCGAAAGTGTTAATTTAATTCTACTTGCTTGGGCTGCTTTCGGTGGTTTACCTTTATCCCAAGTTCAACTGTTTAGGTATTGAAACATATCTTTTTGGTGGATAATGATTCATTAAAAGCCTCGCCTAATCAACCAAAAGCTATAACTTCCAAATTGTTCAACCACATAAAAAACAGAGACCTTCAATTTGTTAGGCATCCTTATATTTTTCATTACATAAGTCAAATTCTTCATATCATCAAAATAAATTTAATTTGGGAGATAACATCTAGCTCCTACTTGGGGATGGGAACCTCCCAGTGAGGTCCCAGGAATCCCAAACCAAAATTCCTTTCCTTGAAAACAACTAAAAAATTAACACTATCATTTACTGTTCCATTGGGCATGGAGTTTATTTTGTAAGCAAAAATAACCTACTGACTACTATTTTACAAAGACAAGGTCTCAGACCCTCAAATAAAGTAAAGTTTCAGAAACTGCCCATTCATTGGGCCATCAAACACCTCTTCCCCTTCCAGATTCTGCAATTTGAAGGTGTTATTCTTATGTACTTGAGCTATCACAAAAGGTCCAATCCACAAAGAATCAAACTTTCCATGTTTGCCCTTGTCCTGTCTGACAGCATCCCACTTTAGGACCCAATCTCCAACCTGAAAGTTGTCTACTTTTTCCCTTTTGCCAAACATGCCCTTTATCCTTTGTTGATGGGCTTCTGATTTTCCTATCACTTGCTCTCTGATTTACTGCAACTCCACCATGTCCATCATCCTCCTTGCCATATCATTTGGTTCATATTCCTCTTCCTGAAATAATTTTGCCACAGGAAGACTGAGCTGAATAGGAAAAATGGCCTCAGTACCATAAAATAACTTGAATGGAGAAGTCCCTATAGATTTTTTGTCTATTACCCTGTCAACCCATAAATCAAACTTAAGCTCAGAATCCCAACTTTTCTGATTTGTCTCTAGTAGTTTCGTGATGACCTTGACTAGGATTTTGTTGGATGACTCATCTAGGCCATTGCCTTAAGGATAATAGGATGTGGAATGCACCAGTTGAATGCCCATTGATTCACACATTTTAACTAATGCCCCAGCCTTGAAACTAGGTGCATAACCAGTTACTAACGTTACTAGGAAGCTAAACCTGCTAAATATATTCTCATATAAAAATTTCATGATGACATGATGAGTGGCATTCCTGGTGGTTACTACCTCTATCCATTTAGTAAAGTAGTCTGTGGCTACTAGGATCCATTTAAGCTACCCACTGGAATATGGATTTATTTCACCTATGAAATCCAAACCCCATTGCTGGAAAGGCCCATTCACCATAATAGGCCTAAGGGGCAAGGATTTGACCTGCTGCTTCCCTATAAATCTTTGGCACTGGTCACAGGCCCTTACAAAAGTACATACATAAGCAAAAAGGACTGGCCAATAGTATCCTACTCTTACAATCTTGTGGGCTATGGTTTTCCAATAATGGTGGCCCCCACATATGCTGGAATGAAAGTGATGCATGACCTTCTCTGCTTCTTCTTTATCTAGACATCTCAACAAAATTCCAAACTGATCTTTCAAGTATAGCAGCTTGTCAATTATGAAAAACTTAATAGATTTTAACTTAAGAGCTCGTGCTTGATTAGGAGTTAGATTAGGAGGAACTTATAATTTCTGCAAAAATTGATAATAATACCTGAGTACCACTCATAGGAGGACAGGTTTTCAGCTACTGGTGGAATGTCATTCTGATCTTGATCTACTTCTCCTGCTACCACAGTCTGCAATTTTGCTGATTTGACACTAGTGAAGTTTATCCCCATTAGTTCACAGTTTTATTTAGCCATGAGTTTAGCCAGACCTAGTCCCTTTACTAGCTTAGTGGGTTTCATCTCTATATCAAACTCAATGAGCTTGGCAATCCACTTAGCTCTCTTCCCATCAATGTTAGGCTGAGTCAAAACAACCTTCACATAATCAAGGATTTTTTCATGGAGAATGTAAATTTTGAATGTCTTCAAATATGTTATGAGAGCATAAGCCTGTTTCTCAATTGGATCATACTTCAACTCAGCATCTCTCAAGGTTTTGCTGAAGAATGAAATTGGATGATCAATACCCTCGTTATCTTTTTGTAACAGCACAGCTGCCACTATGTCATAGAATGCAAAAGAAAAGATGTAAAAACTCTTGGTCTCGTCAGGACTAATCAAGGTTGGGGCCTCCATGATAGCCTTTAGAGATTCTTTCTTGGTCAGTACATTTTATTTCTGCATCCTTTTTCAGCATGACTGATATGTGCTTCACTAGCTCGGAGAAATTAGGGATGAACCTCCTGACAAATTTTATCTTACCTAAAAAGGACTGAATGTCCCTTTTTGATCTCGGTATGGACAGCTTCTGGATCACTTCTGCCCTTACCAGATCAATATTTACACCTTCAGCTGAGACTATGCGACCTAGGAGTTTCCCTTCACTGAGTGCAAACTGGGACTTCCTAGGGTTGAGTGATATTCCATACCTTCTACACTTTAGAAACACCTTCCTCAAATGATGCAAATGGTCATGATGGCTGTGAGAGTAAACAGTTGGGTCATCCAAGTATATGAGCACAAATTTATATTTCAACCCTACAAAAGCGAGGTCCATGGCTCTCTAAAAAGTATCCCCAGCATTCATTATCCCAAATAGCATTTTAGAATACATGAAAGTGCACCAGGGGGTGGTAAAGGCAGTGTTCTCTAGGTCATCAATGTGCACAACAACTTGGTTGTATCTAGAGAAGCCATCCAGGAATGACATGACACTAGCCCCTAAGACTTTCTACAATAGGTGTTCCATCTTGGGCAGTGGATAGTTTTCTTTCTTAGAACATTTGTTTAGGTTTCTAAAATCCACACACAACCTGATTTCCCCGTTCTTCTTTCTTACCACCACTAGGTTTGCAATCTAGATTCCACTTGGAATACCTGAGGGGAATTATGATCTTGGCTTTGAGGAGCTTATGCATTTCTTTTTCAATTACTGGTAATAGGAGAGTACTGATGGATCTTAGCTTCTGCTTGAAAGGGAAGGTGTCCTTCTCCAAAGGAATCTTGTGCTGGATGATATTGGTGTCATAGGTTTTTAGGTTACTGTAATCCCAGGAAAAGACATCAGCAAACTCTTTTATTAGGATGCAAAATTTTGACCTCTGATCAGCAGTCAACTCAGTGGACAGATTTATCAGTTTTGGATGGATTTGGATACCTATGTTTTGCTCTTGCATAGTAGGGTATTGCTCCCTTTTAGCAGGATTGAAAGGGATGTCGTTATGATCAAACATCTCTTCTAGAGGTACTAGACCCTGAGGTATATATTTTTTCGGTAATTGGACAACGTTTTGATCAGCCACTTTGTCTTTCAACTTGAGCTATTTGGATTCCTCCATGTTTAGGTTTTCTTGATCTATATGTATATCGAAGAATTCATCTACTAGCTGAAGGAATTTACTAAGCTCATCATCTTTCTCAAACACCTTCCAAAATTTGACATTATTTGGCAAGAAAGGTCTGTACTTAACCTGAACATCATAGCTGAGCTTAGGAGGTAAAGGAGGAACAAATAGACTTGTAGATACAACTAGGGAATCATCCAGGTGATTCAAAGCCCTAGGTATATATGATAGTTCAAAAACAATAAAGGAGTCTCTGAGTTTCCATACCTTGTCCCTGTAGGCCTTTAGTCTGACATTTTTTGTGTGAAAAGTGTTGTTGACCTGCTGTATAATAAGGTCTGCATATCCAAAAATCCTTATGCACATGATCCCCATCTCCTTGGTAGCTTTAACTCGTAGCAGCAAGGATTCATATTCTGCTATATTTTTAGTGGTTTAAAATCAAGCTTATAAGATAGATGAATGTTTTCCTTGGATGGGGAGATCAATACTACACCTGCACCTGCTGAGCTTTGAGTGCTAGCTCCATCAAAATAAATGTTCCAAACTGTTGTGGTCACCTCTTCGGGCTACTGATAGGTGGGCTTAGTGAGTTGTACTAATTTTTGCTGAGAATCATCTATTTGTAGAATGCATGACCCAAAATTAGTGTCCACTACATAGATAGGGTGATTCACTGAATTGCTCTCATTGCTTATGATGTAAGCCATCTGATTTCCCCTGTAAAGCCTCTTGGTCTCCCCTCCAAACATTGGGATGGTGACATATGTAAGATCCATCTAAATGGTGCCACCTAGCCTTTTTCTCCAAGATTGAGATAGCAAGAGACCAAATTTTGGAGGGATATCAGCCACTACAATGTCCATCATGATGCTTTTTGAAGGTAGCTGAGTTAGGTTCACAACAAGGTATTTTATGAGGCCCAAGCACTTGACCTTTCTGGAGTCAAAGGAGAATAAGTCATGGTAGGGCTTTGTGATACTAAGACCAATCTCATCCATCACAGCCTTCGGCATTAGGTTATGAAAAGATCCTGAATCCAACAAAGAGTTATGAAGGACTTTATCATGGATATTCAAGGATATAAAGAAAGGTGGGCATGAGTGTTTTAGGTCTTTGATCATGGGGCCTAGGGTTACAATAGGTTTTTCATCTTGTAGATTTACAAAGTCAGTGTCAATATGCACCTTTGGCTGAAGAGAATTCAGAATGGAAGACTTGAATGCCTCATTTTTCATTAACTCAATTAATGGGAAAGGGATCTTCAATTTTTGAATCTCTGACTCAAGGTTGAAAGAATAATGTAGCCTATCAGGAAACCTTACCTCATGTACTAGAGCTCTGAGTTGGACATGGTCAGGGCTTGATGAAGGTGCTGGTTTTTGCAATGGTTTTCGAATGATAGCCATTTTTTTTTGTAAAACAGGAGCCGCTTTGGCTAGTGCAGTATGCTATTTAATATGTACATGTTATACCAAAATCATGTCACCATCATGTGATTTGAAATACGTACTTGCCCTGAATCCCAACTTCTAGAGTGGAAACCCATACTAAATGTCAATCTTTCATACAAATTCTGAGCACCACGCTTACCTTGTTATCCAGGAGTGGTACCTTGTTCACACCACCTATCCCCTATTGCCCACAAGCAGTGCCAGCATGTATGGCCCTTGTTCCATAAGAGGTTATTACCAGAACCGCTCTGTTATTAAAGGAGAAATGGGATACCCTCGGTAAAAAGGGAAAAAGAGAATTTTCTAGACGATTCTAGATGATAAGCCTCGTGTCCTCCCTTATCCTTATTGTTGTGGGTTAGTTGAGCTCAAGATCCCTCATCCTGGGATCTTAGAGGCCACCTCACCCACTAATCTCTCAACAATCCCTATCCATCTAGCCTTATAAATACAAGCTTATGGCCATGGTTGAGGGGGAGAACTCTTAAGGAATTGTTATGCTATTGGATTGATCGCTTGGTCCATATCATTGGAGAGCATAGAGAGAACTAGAGTCGAAGCTTATGGGGATGAGAATGCTTGCTTTCATGGAAATGTGTGTCAACATTAAGGTTTGGTTGTAAACTTCTTCATATTTCTTTAATGCAAGTTGATTTATGTCCCACATATATTGTTGTTGTATGATTTCACATGTATGTTGTTAGATTCCTTAGTCACGAACATAGATTAGTAGATTATATTCTGGTGGTTTCAATATGTTTACATGTTGAAACTTATTGCAGGTACACAGGGTAACAATCGAAGCATTACATTCTAGGTATCTACGGTGTCTAGGGAGAGTCTTCAACCTCTGTCCTCTATTTGTTCTGGATTTGAACCATTCAGACCAGTGGAACACCTTGCTGTCCATTGGAGGTGAAATATTCCAGCTAACAAATCTGGTGACTCTATTGGGGAATGAATATACATATCAGTTGATCTGATCTTCCTCAGTTCTTCAACTCTTGTCCAAATCCAGGCTCCTTCTCCAACTCTCTTCAGTTAGATCTATTGTCTGACTCAGTGGATTTTGGTTTGAAACTTCCAGATCTGTCTAGATCTGAATTATTTTCGACCTTTTATGCTATTTTTAGTTCTCATACTATCATTTTTTACCTTGATTTGGTCTCTTTCTAACTTGATGTTTCATTCTCCTTGTGTTTTGGATTTATATAGGGAACCACACATCTCTTGTTGGCAAGGAGCGGTGCCACCACTTGAGTCCAGTTAGCAATACACGGTGCCACCACTTTAATCCAGTGAGCAAGAAGCAGTTCTACCTCAAAACCGCCTGTCAGTAGCTTCATCTGCGCGGTGCCAGGTAGGCCCTGTTCCAGACTTTGTATTTTGATTTTTGTGTGTTTTTGGCTTACTTTTTGATGAAAATAAACTGTATTTTAAAAAAAAAAAGGCTCCATGAATTGTGTATTCTATAGTCGCTTTGATTGTTGTCTTCCCTTTGCATTCAAAGAGAGTTTTTGTTTCTTGCATTAGATTTTGCATTATTTTCTTTGCTTTAAACCTCTTGCTCTTTTTTGTAGATATTATTCATTCGAATTGGAAATATACATTTCATTTTCATGTGTAGGCTTTGGTTTGTTTTGCACTTGGAATGCATGAATGATCCATTTTGTTTCGAGTCTTTCTTTGCTTGGGGTGATTCTTGTTTCCTTTTGCATGCTGATTTTTTTAGTGCTTGGTAGGAAATATTGGTTCTTCGTTTCCTTATCTGTTTCAAAGAGAAGTCTTAGTTTTCTCTCTCTTTTGTTTTATTCGCAAGTTTGTTGAATGATTTTCTTCTTGTTTTGTGCATGATTGTTTGAAATTCTAGATCTTACTTTCATCAAGAAGAAATATCTGTTTTGATCCCACTCTTCCTTTGGAGAGTGAAGTTAAAGTGGTCAATTCAGTGTCATTTCCACCCAATCCCGCTCTTTCATCAAAGAGTATTAATACTAAAGTAGTCTCTTTGACCAAATCTTTGTCTTGTTCTTCTCTTCCAATAGATAATGAACAAAAGCCTGCCGAAGTTTTTATGCTTCATTCTGATTGTTCTCGACAAGAGGAAAATATTATCTGTTTCGAGGGAACCCTCTCCGAGTAGTGAGGTTATTTCCTTTGACTAGAGTAACCTAATAGAGTCTTGTCTTCATTCGAGTGTTCCTTTCCAGATAGTTGTGAATGTTACTACTAGGTGGATACTTCGCACTATTGTTGACAAAGGGGCTTCTGTGAGTATTCTATCCTCAAATTCTTGGAAAGCTTTAGGTTCTCCTCAGCTTGTGCCAGCCACCGATCAGATACTAGCTTTTAATCGCAGGCCTACTACACCTTCAGGGACACTTCCTTGTTTGTCTATTACATTAGGAGGGAAAACTATTTGTATTGATGTTATGGTGGTCCAAGGTCCTTTGGATTTGAATATGCTCCTTGGATGTGATTATGTTTATGGCATGAAGGTTGTTGTGTCCACACTCTTTTGAGTTATCCATTTTCCCCATGATGGGAATATTGTGACCATTGATCAGCTTTCCTTTGTTACACCTCACCATCGCATTAGTCCTAGTAATCAGACTTCCCTAAATGTGTCGCATGTTCTTGTGGTTCCTTCCCCTTCTTCTAGTTAGATTCTTCCCATCATAGGTAAAATGGGGGCATGGCTCTAGTCTATGGACATCATAATGGAGCTAAGACACTAGATTTTAGGTAATGGGGGAAACCTACCAACCTCTGGATATCATGTTGGATAGGAGCAGGTTTTAGAGCATAGTTTACTTTTGGTTTCAAGCTCGTTAAAAAATAAAACCGCTCTTCAAGCATAGTTTACCTTTTGGTTTCAAGATTCCATAAAAATGAAATCATTCTTGAGCAAAGTTCTCATTTTGTGTCAATCTCATTAAAAAATGAAACAGATGCCCTTGAGAAAAGTTCCCATTCTGTGTCAAGCTCATTAAAAAATGAAATAGCACCTGACCATCATGTCAGTTTTCCCTGAGCAAAGTTTCCATTCTATGTCAAGCTCATTAAAAAATGAAATGGATATCCTTAAGCATAGTTTACCTTTTAGTTTCAAAGCTTGCATAAAAATGAACCCATATTCCAAGCATAGTTACCTTCCATTTCAAGCTTGTGTAAAAATGAAACAGATCCCCTTCCCTTGAGTCAATTCTTTACTTTAGTGTTAGAACTTGAACCTTCTTTTCACCTGTCTGATTCTTGTTCTTCCTACCCCCCTAGTGAAAATTTTCATATTAGTAACTAGGGTTTTTAGGTTAGATATGGAAGAAGAATCGTCAAATGAAATGAAGCTTGGGGGAATGTCAAGCCGCTAGCAACCATGTTAGGGGTAAGCTTCGCTAGCAATCATGCTGGGGGCAAGATTCCAACCTCTGTATATCATGTTAATGGGATTTTTCAAGCATAGTTTACCTATTGGTTTCAAGCTTGCATAAAAATGAAACTAATCCCTAAGAATTCTTTCAACTGATCTTTGAGCTCGTTGAAAATAGTAAGATGGTGTTGAAATTACTTTTCATTTTTCGTTCTCTGGTTAAAACATGAAATTTAGTTTGAGATTAGTTTATTACTTTTTCGTGCTCTAGATTCAAACATGAAAAATTCTAATGGAGTTTTCTTTAAACTCTTTTCAGGCTCCCTAAATATGAAAAGATCATCGAGCAATCTTTTCTTCTTCACACTCATTAAAGTATTTGAAGAGTCGTCCATCCAACGGTAGGTTATCTCTTTTTTGGTTCGGATAGGACTATTTACAAAAAAGGATCACTCCAGCCAATCGTGTCTGGAATATTTCTCTAAGGTATGATTTTACACTTTTTCGGGCCTCAAGGACTAAATCATAAGAAAAAAGACCCCTTTGGAGTTTTCTTCCATATTCGTTTAGACTCTCTAAACATGAATGATACAGAGCTTTCTTTCAGTGGACTCATTAAATCAAACATTGAGAGACCCATTTTGGGAATGAACCCCTCCTCTCTCAGGTTCATAAAATATATGATTCTGGACTTGTCTTCTGACAAGCTATATCGAGTGTTTGTTACCCTCTTTGAACTTGTAAAACCAAAAAGAGGAACTCATCAATCATGATGGAGGAAATGGGAAGGGAATCATTTTGCAAATAATGACAATTGTTTGTCATTACCTTTGAACATGGCACTTTTCTGCACAATCATGTCAGTCAATTGGGTATTCATCTGATCTCCATGATGATCCACTTTCATGAGTCATGTCAATCCTTTGAGTCTTTCAAAAGAATGCATTTTCCACTGTCGCATTGTGTGTTTGTCCCATTCAGTCATGCTACCAAGTCTTTTTGTCATGCCGCCCATTGTTCAAAGGGGATTTGAAGAAATTTTACGTCTGCAGTCTACATAGTCTTTGTATTAGTATCTTTGAGTCAGTCTTATGGTTACTACATACACATCATTCCAGAACTATGTTCTGAGTTTTGTGTCATCGATGTGGGACTCATCATGGCCCTCCATCGATGAGACTTTTTCCTTCGACATCATCTCATCATCTAGGAAATAGTCTTAGAAACAATATTTGGGACCTTGAGATCTGTATTCCTTGATGACAAATTCTCTTACTCTCGACATGGTTTCACATCATTGTCCTTTGATCGATAGATTCAACTGGGTGTTTGACATTGAGACATCTATTCACACTCAGTAGATTGTACTAGAGTACCTTGGGAATCATTAACATTAATGGTGATCTCCCTTGCACTTGTTAACAGTTCACATCATTGGCCAGTAATCAGCTGGTTTGTACCATGTTTGACTTTAGATCATTGTAATCACATGGATAGAATCATACTTTGTGGAAGACAAGATGAAGACCCTAGGTGTTAGTTTAAAAGCACTCATTTCTTTTCCCCAAGTTGCGATGGATTTTTTCTATATCTAGCATGGATCCACATTTGTATGGTCATGGCTATGCTTGAATTTGTGTTTATATGACATAGATCTACGTTGTATGTCTAGTAGCTTTGTCCAATTTTGAGTCCTCTGTCACATGGATCTATGTTGTATTCTACTATCCATGCTTGTTTATTCCTCTCATGGATCTGCCTTGTATTGGTCTGTAGCCACGAGTTTGGTTACTTGTGTCTATGAGTCAAAATACTGATGTACTACAAATGCCTACTTGATGACATGCTCCGATTGAGATGACATTTTCATCTCATGGCAATGAATTGTTGTCTCAAAGCTCTCGTTTATCGTATCCCTCTAAGACTCATGCTTTGGGGGGCATCTTGTTAGACCAAAATATTGTCAACATTATGTGATTTGACATACCTACTTGCCCTGAATCCCGGCTTCTGGAGTGGAAACCCATAATAATGTCAATATTTCATACAAATTCCCAGCATCGCACTTACCTTGTTATCTAGGAGCGGTACCTTGTTCGCACCGCCTATCCCCTATTTCCCACAAGCGGTGGCAACACTTATGGCCCTTGATCCATAATCAATTATTACTAGAACCAATTTTTTATTAAAGGAGAAACGCGGTACTCTAGGTAAAAAGGTAAAAAGAGAAGTTTCTCAAGGATTCTAGATGATAAGCCTCATTTCCTCCCTTATCCCTACTATTGTGAGTTTCCTAAGCTCGAGATACCTCATCCTAGGATCTTAGAGGCCACCTCACCCACTAATACCTCAACCATCCCTATCCATATAGCCTTATAAATACAAGCTTATGGCCATGGTTGAGGGGGAGAACTGTTAAGGTATTGCTATGCGATTGGATTGATCACTTGGTCCATATCATTGGAGAGCATAGAGAGAGCTAGATTCGGAGCTTATGGGGATGAGAATGCTTGGTTTCATGGAGATGCATGTCAACACTAAGTTTTGGTTGTAAACTTATTCATATTTCCTTAATGCAAGTTGATTTTCGTCCAAGATATATTGTTGTTGTATGATTTCACATGTATGTTGTTAGATTCCTTAGTCACTAACATAGATTAGTAGATTATATTCTAGTGGTTTCGATATGTTTGCGTGTTGAAGCTTATTGTAGGTACACAGGGTAACAATCAAAGCATTACATTCCAGGTATCTACGACATCTAGGGAAATTATTCAAGCTCTAACCTCTATTTGTTCTAGATCTGAACCATTCAGGCCAATGGAACAACTTCCTATCCGTAGGAGGAGAAATATTCTAGGTAACAGTACAACATTCTTTTTTAGAGGATAAACCAACCTTGACCTCAAATTTTACCCTCCCTGACCATCAACCTAACATACATCTCCTTCACTGACCTACTCATCAACTAGGGCTTCCTCATATTCTGCCTATGTCAGAAAAGAATAGTCCACCTCATCCTCCATGCAGTGGATGTTGTCTTCAGATTCTCCTTCTTATTCAATGAATTCTGCCTCTTCTTCTAATACAACATTATGAAATGGAGCTCTTATTCTCTGATATTCCCCTTGATTCCTTTCCCTTATGAGAATATCAACTAGGGGGTTCCCTCTTCTATAATGGACAAAATTAGGGTTTCGGGGAGAAAAATCACTTGGACCTTTACCCCCCACAGGTATCTTCCCTTGTTTCTTCAGCTTAGACATTTAAGCAAATCAGGTTATCTAACAGTTTCGTCATTTTTTCAATCTTGTTCTATGATGAAGAGGCCCCAATAGGGTCTGCTAGCTGCTTCCTCCTATCTATCTTTCCTTTGACCTTCTCAAATCTCACAATGTTTGATTCTACCTCTAGGGTAGCATCCTACATGAGTGATAATGAGGCAAACCTCCTTTCTCTAAGAAGTGGGAAGAAATCAGAGTCAAAGGAATTTGCATAAGTTATCCTAGCTGAGGTATCAGTGGGCTTGATTTCAGTGGGGATATTGGTGTACATATTGTTGAACCTCTTGGTGAAGTTGGAGACAGACTCCCCATTTTGTCTTTTCAAGTTACTGAACTCTGTAATATAATAGAGGCGGTCTCTCCTTTCTCCCTAATGTTTTAGAAATATGTCATCTAGGGCTTCAATTCCTGCCACTGACCTAGCAAGCAACTCTTTAAACCATTTGCTAGCCTAACCATCTAGGCTTTACACAAAAACCCTAGTCCATACATCTTTTTGTTCTATGTTAATGTTCTCAACATAGTTGTAAAATGCCTCTAGATGTTCTTCAGCTATGAAATCTCCTTCTCCTATGAACTTAGGCATGTACTTGAGGTAATCTCTAGTGGGCATGGTGGAGAGGGGATTTGGAAATTTTAGGGCTGCATACCTAGCTACCAGGATCCTTTACATTTTGGTCAATTGAGGGGAAGGCATATTGGAAATGGGTATGGGAAGGCTGGAGGAAAGCAGTATTGATATAGCTAGAAACTGAGAAGGTGGTGGTGGTAAACTTATCCCAGTGGAGTCACTAGGGATTGCATATTCACATGCAACATTGCTTGAAGATGCCCAAACCTTTGAATTTTCTGATGTTTTTATAAATTCCTAAGAATTAAGTGTTTAGCAAAAGAAATACTAGCACAAATATTTCTTGAAATACTTGATGTAGCTTCCTTTGCAGCGCTACTGGTCTACCTTAGTGAAGCCCTACCTCTTCTCAGAATCTCTTCTGGATCTGAAATAGGTGTTGTTGGTGGCCCCTGAGAGTTTGCTCTGGTACTTGGCATTCTTGATGCCACCTAATTTCAATGGAGTCACCAAATAGATTATTTACAACTAGTATAATGTCCAATCTTTGTCTATCATCAAAGCAAGGGTCTATGTCGTCTCCCAAGGAAGCTGAGCTTCAGTCTTCTGTCCCCGGAAATGGCGCTAATTTGTTATCACTCCAAGAAACTCCTCTAGGTTGCAGCTCGAGGATGCCTGGTAACTTACAATGTTTTTGGGGTTTTCTAATATGGATCAATTTAGGTGACCTATATGAACTTCCACTCTCAAGACATGCATGAAACTCAATTAGGTATAAGGATTTTAGTTACCACTATTCAAAGGTTGAAAATATGGTGCTGGGATGGAGAACGCATCATCCTACTAGATTCATACATAAAACAGATACATATAAATGGCTAAATCATGATAAGGAAGGAACTTATAATTCAAATCACATCAACATGCCAATAGGGTGACAACTATCAGTCATTAATTAACTTGAATATAACCTGAATAACAAATTCAAGCATAAGCACAGAAAATATAGAAATGGAAGCTGAAAAAATGATAACAAAAGAGCTGATATCAAATCATGAGAAAAATGAGAAGTTGACAATAGTATAGGCCTATAAGTCCCCAAATTCAAACCTTTTCCATAAAGTAAGTCCTAGGGTTTATAGCCTTTACAAAATATACAGATCCTAAAAACTTGGATCTATTTTTACAAAAAATAAACAAAATAATAGTTTTTTGCAAATTAGGTTAAAAAACCCTAATCAACTAATTGTCTAACTAACTGAAGAATTAGTTCAGTGTATGAACCTTTAGATAAATGAGGTAACTACTGCAAATCACTGCTACTAGCCCTCTACTCATTAAGTCACTATTTTATTTTGATATCTACGTGTTGGTGACCTTTTCCACTATTTATGTCATAGTAAAAATAAAATAGACATTTTCCTGATGCTTTCCTCTATGCCCTTCATCTTCAGACTATGTCCCTGAGCCATCTATATTCACCCAAAACTGGCCGTGTATGCCAAAATTTGATTTTAAGCCTCTATCTGCTTTAGGTTGTTAAGAGGCCAGACTATTGGAACTGTTAGCTACTGAAAGCGGCGCTTTCGGTGGCTAATGAATTGCCCCAGTGTCTACCTAAGCCACCGAAATCCCTATTTTCAAAATTTATTAGTGTTTTTCCAAAAAATGTTCTTTTATGGTTGTCCGCTCAACTTTCTTCTTTAGTAGGCTCTATACTAGGAGGGTTAACAACAGCCTGACTGGTTTCTGGAGGTTGAAGGCTAAATGCAGCCTCAGCTAGGCTTTCCTAGGGTTTGCCTTGGCCTCCTTTAGTTGCATTCTTTGGATCCTAATCACCCTGTACAATCTAGTATGGTCCTTTAGGTGCCTTGTATTCAGCCTCTTTAATAAAATATATCTTTCTCTCCGCTCCAAGTAATACTTATGTAGCAGCTTGTTCCTACTGGTTAATGCAGCATTATTTTTCTTTATTTCCCTTTCCAAAATCTCCATCTCATAAATTTGCCTCAGTAATTGATTTATCTTTCCAGTTTTGGGCTTGCTAGAGGAATCCTTTTCTGTTGGTTCCTCTTACTCCTTTGGTGTGGGGGATGGTAGTTATTCATCTACTGGTACAATTTGCAGAGCTAGGTCTGCACCTTCCTCTTACTCTTTTTTAGAATCTGAGGAGTGTAGATTTAAAATATTCTCATAGTGTGCTTCAACCTCCTATCCTTTCTCACTGAAATCCAAGTTCGCTTTTACCTTCTTGGCCTTGGAAGAGGAGGAAGGTTGTTTTGTTGCTGCTACTGGGAATATATCCCTTCTCTTTTTTCTCCCACTCCTTGGTGTGCTGGACTTCTAGGAAGGAGACTTCCCTTTCTCTTCTAGCTGAATGCCTATCTCAAATCCATTACAAAATAGAAAATAAGGCCATGCCATATTCCTTAGACCTATGGGGAAGATCCCTTAGACCCCTCCTCCTAATCCTCAACCTACTCTATCCCTTTAGCCTTATAAATTAAACCCTCTCTCCATTATGAAAGGAGGAAGGACTATGGTACTTTTATGCTGGTGAAATTTCTAGGTGATCTCTATCATCCTTTGGAGGCTTGGCTTGGATTGTTGGATGGAAAGTTGCAGCGCTAAGGCTAGGTTGTGACATTCCTTTTTTTTGTAATTCTATGTATATCCTTGATTACATTAATAAAAATCTCTTTCCATAAACATTATTGTGTCAATAATGTTTAGAGATTTCTTCCTTAATGGTTAGCTTATATCAATTCATGTTTAGATACTCATGTATTGTTTGCCAGTTTCCACTCGCTTTACATGGTTTTCCAGTTGAAGATCTAAAGGATCTGGATCTTGGATAAACAAAGAGAGAAGAGGATTTTCATACTACAAGTAAGTGATCTATATTTTGTCTTGCATTTCTATTTGAGCTAAGAAAGTAGATTTTATTATGTATTTGATTTTTTCTAGATATAGTTGGACTAGGGAGATCTGGATTAAGTCTGCTTGAGTAGATTTATCCCGTAACAACCTCATTCATTGGAAAAATGTCATCGAAGAAGTCACACGAGTGAGATGACACAGCCACCCAAGCAAGCGGTCTATAAGGTTCCTCCTACTCCATCCTTGAAGAGGAAGGACTAGGTTCTACAACATGACCAAGATTAGATTGATAAGCCACCAACGCTGTAGATAACGACATGTCCATCTTGGGAGATCAAGGGCCTTCATCCAAAGTAACTGGATAAGGGAGCATCAATGGATCCTCCATATGCAAATTATGAAAAGGAACCAAACTTGATAATGATAAAGATATACCCAGACTAGAACCTATCATAAGAATGGGTGCAGGAGAATTAAAATTTCCCATCAATGAAGGATAGATTCCCACCCAAACACTCTCAGTTGTGGGATGAGAATGATCAATGATCGGGATAACGGTTCTCAATGATGCTTTTGTATAGGAATTATCAAAATATTTTTGATCGATCGTAACAACATTCCCATCAAAAGGAAAGCAAACTAATCAAAAGAGAGACGATGCAACATCTTGCATCCTATAAAGCCAATTTTGTCCCAGTAAAATATTATAGTCGGGAGGTGCATCAACCACCTCAACCTCGATAGCAATAGTTATCCCCACCAATTGGAACTCAAGAGAAGGAAGTATACCATGCGGATTAAATGATCTTTATTCAAACCCATTCGACATGGTTCCATACTTAGACAATGTAGCAGAATCCAAACCCTTTTAAAACGCTAAAGACATCAAGGAAATTGCAACACCTTCATCAATCAGTGTGTGCTTAATGATGTTTTTTAGACACTCTACATGAACCGAACGGGATACATAGTAAGGAAAGAAAGGATGAAATCCATGAGTTTCAAATTTAATCACTGAAGGAGAGTTTCCATCGGCCACCCCAAGAGAAGACAACAAGGGATTCCTTTGTGAAGGGAAAGTTTGAGGAACTTCTAAACCAGACATCACACAAGGAGTCTAGCCCAAATCCTCGACAATAGAATAGCTCTAGGTGACTCAAGAATTAGGATTGTGCCCTGAATTCTTTAATACTCCCATAGGAATGTGAGGTGGAGCTTTAGGCTTGTCACAAGGATTTTCAATACAAAAAGGGCCATTAGGTGGAGCAGGTTCTTTCCCTAGGACAGGGTGCGATGTACCATAATCTTTAGAAGTGTCATGACATTTTTGACAAACATCATGTTGATGCAAAAATGGCCACTTACGATGTTCTATGGGTTTTTAATACCACCATAAGAACTTCAAGGGTCCACGGTCCTCGAGTTCATATTTTGGTTTTACAGTAAAGGATCCGTCAACACAGCCGGGCTCTATGAGATGAACTTTGAGGCATCTTCAATATGAGGGCACAAGTGAGAGAGGTGACCATCCCTGCAAATCTTGCAAGGAAATTTAACCTTACATTTAGGTTTATTTTCCCCTCTATGATTATTATTGTTCTTATCATTATTAGCATTTTCATTTCTATTCCCACCCTTTTGATTGTTTTTACCTTTCTTCTTATTCTATCCAGGTTGTTGGTTACCTTTCTGGTTCGAGGATAGCACTGAAAGTACATCAGCTATTTGCGTGGGATGAGACAAAGCCATATATTGTATCGACGCAGGTTGCTTAATAGACAACTTATTCATTTTATTTGTAACCAAGTCTGTAGGTTTAGCACTTGTGGAGCCAACAATGTCATCGACACGTGGCCCAGGTTCAAAATTAGGGTCAAAATTGGATCTAGGTACATTCGGCATGATCTCATACAAGAGCCCATATTGAGAATAAATAAAATCTAACTTGTTATCACTCCAGGAAACTCCTCTAGGTTGCAGGTCAATGATGCCTGGTAACTTACAATGTTTCTAGGGTTTTCTAATATAGACCAATAAGGGTGACCTATATGACCTTCCACTCTCAATACATGCATGAAACTCAATCAGGTACAAGGATTTTAGTTACCACTGTTCAGAGGTTGACAATGTGGTGTAGGGATGGAGAACTCATCATGATAGCATATTCATACATAAAACAGATACATATAAATGGCTAAATCATGATAAGGAAGGCACTTATTATTCAAATCACATCAACATGCCAATAGGGTGACAGCTATCAATAATTAATTAACTTGAATATAACGTGAATAACACATTCAAGCATAAGCACAGAAAAGATAGAAATGGAAGCTGAACAAATGATAACAAAAGAGCTTATATCAAATCATGAGAAAAATGAGAAGCTAACAATAGTATAGGTCTATAAGTCCCCAAAGTCAAACCTTTTCCATAAAATAAGTCTTAGGTTTTATAGCCTTTACAAAATATACAGATCCTAAAAACTTGGATCTGTTTTTACAAAAAATAAACTAAATAAAAGTTTTTTGCAAATTAGGTTAAAAAACCCTAATTAACTACTTGTCTAACTAACTGAAAAATTAGTTCACTGTATGAACCTTCAGATAACTGAGGTAACTATTGGAAATCACTGCTACTAGCTCTCTACTCGTTAAGTCACTATTTTCTTTTAACAACTAGGTGTTGGTGACCTTTTCCACTGTTTATGTCATAGTAGAACTGAAACAAACCTTTTCCTGATGCTTTTCTATGCGCCCTTCATCTTCAGAGTATGTCCTAGAGCCATCTATATTCACCCAAAACCAGTCTTGTATGCCAAAATTTGAATTTAAGCCTCTATTTTCTTTTGGTGGTTAACATGCCAGACTATCAGAACCATTAGCTGCCAAAATTGGTGCTTTTGGTCGCTAATGAACTGCCCCAACGTCCGCCTAAGCCATAGAAAGCCCTGTTTTCAAAATTTATTAGGGTTTTTCCAAAAATGTTCTTTTATGGCTGTTTAATCATCTTTCTTCTTGAGCAGGCTCTATGCTAGGAGGGTTAACAGTATCTTGGCTAGTTTCTGGAGGTTGAAGGCTAACTGCAGCCTCAGCTAAGGTTTCTAAGGTGGGGTGGCTACTAGGGTTTTCCTTGGCCTCCTTCAGTTACAGTCTTTGGAGCTTAATCATCCTGTACAATCTGGTATTGTCCTTTAGGTACCTTGTATTTAGCCTCTTTAAGAAAATATATATTTATCTCTGCTCCAGGTAAGACTTATGTAGGATCTTGCTCTTGCTAGTTAATGCAGCATTATTTTTCTTTATTTCCCTTTCCAAAATATCCATCTCATAAATTTGCCTCAGTAATTGATTTATCTTTTGATTTTTGGGTTTGCTGGAGGAAGCCTTCTCTGCTGGTTCCTCTTGCTCCTTTGGTGTGGGGGATGGTAGTTCTTTAACCACTAGTACAATTTGCAGAGCTAGTTCTGCACCTTCCTCTTGCTCCTCTTCAGAATCTGAGTAGGTTAGAGTTAAAATATTCTCATTGTGTGCTTCAACCTCCTAGCCTTTCTCACTGAAGTCCAAGTTCCTTTTTACCTTCTTGGCCTTGGAAGAGGAGGGAGGTTGTTCTGCTGATTTTTCTAGGGATATAGCCCTCCTCTTTCTTCTCACACTCCTTGGTGTGCTAGACTTCTTGGCAGGAGACTTCCCTTTCTCTTCTGGCTGAAGGCCTGTCTGAAATCCATTCCAAAATAGAAAATAAGGCCATGCCATATTCCTTCTTTTCAGCAACTCTTGGAACAACAGTTGGATAAGGCCATGGTGGGATAGTCTTCCAGCAATCTTAGTTGGCTAGGATTTCAATTGGTGTGCCATCTTTCCTAGACTTTTGTGTATGTAAAAGGTCAAATTTAGTGGGCTTTTACCTGTGAAGTGGTTCATTAACTTGAAATGGTAGATCATGGGTCTGTTATATCTTCCTTCACATGTTACGTAAACCATAATGGCCTTCAGTAGTTGTTTCCATCTCTCTTCCAACCAGGATGATGGCACACTTTTCTCACACATCATTGCTCTATGCTTAGGCTTTAGGTAAGACCTGAACTTTACATCTTTTGGTATGGTGGTATTGAACCATTTTTCTCCTATGCAAGGGAGTTCAGTTACTTCAGTGATTAGGGTTTCATCTATGTGAAATTCTTCCTTGCCTATAACTTCCTTTGAACCATCAAATGAGAGGTAAAATGCCTCAGCCACCTGCTGATGGGAACCTTTTATCTTCTCACAAAACCTATACCATCCAACCTCTAGGAAGAGTTTATAGACCTCTGGATATGCTTCCAAATAGATGATATCTCCTAGCTCCTGCCTAAGAGTAGGTCCCCTTTCTTCATCTTGATTAGTGCCTCTCCTAGGTACCTACAAAATAATTCTACATTCTATATACAGTGTGTTAGCAGGCTGCTTCCTCAGAGATGGTTTTGTTAGTGAAGAGGAATGATCAGCTCAAAAGTGAAATGTGCTGGACCTTTTGGCACTGATTATGAGGATTTTTGCTATCATGATGGATGCTGAGGTCATAATATGATGGCAATGATATATTTTCTCAATTTCCTTTTCCAAGCAATCATATTACACATCAACCTAGGTACTCGGTGAGCTTTATGCTGTTCTTTTGGAGAAGTGGAAGAAAACTGAGGGTTTCCAATCCTATCAGTCCTTTGCCAGTTTTATAACGACCTCTTTAGCTTATTTCCACACATTTTTATGCATGCTCAAGTCATTTTGGTGGTTTGTCATGCCCTACACTGATTGTTCATCCTACTGACGGGGTGTGATTTGACTATTTTCTAACCATTTTCCTCTTTTTTCTTTTCGGCAGTTAATAATCTTCCTGACTTTGTCTGCAAACCATCTAAAAGATAGATTTCGATGGCTAAAGAAATGATATCTCTTTCACCTAAGCCACCAAAACTTGTTATCCTAGCTTCGTGGTGAAATTGTGCTTTTGGCGGATAGTGGCCTCACCGAAAAACCCATTTAACTACCGAAAACCTATCCTTTCGGTGGCTAATGAGCTGTCGAGAGTCTCGCCTAAGCCACCAAAAATGTTTTTTCCCTAACGCTTATCTTCCTGCTTTTGGCGGTTAAAATCTACATTGAATTGTTCGATAAGTTGCCAAAAGAATCACCTTTCATTGGCTAATGAGTTGTTCCGAGTCTCGCCTAAGCCAACGAAAGTACCTTTACCAATGTCACTTGGTGCCTACTTTCAGCGGTTAAAATCCTTCTTGGTAAGCTGCCAAAAGCAACACTTTTTGGTGGCTAATGAGTCATTAAAATCCTCGCCTAAGCCACTGAAAGCTATAACTTCCAAATTTTTCAACCACATCAAAAACAGAGTCCTTCAATCTGTTAGGAATCCTTAGATATTTCATTACATCAGTCAAATTCTCCACACTGTCAAAATAAATTTATTTTGGGAGATAACATAACTATCGAGCTTGAAAGATAGCTTGTTCCTCATTCTACACTCTGGATGTGGAAACATCCTTCGCTATATAAGGCAATAATGATCATCATCACATTTTTTTAGGTATTTATTATTTTCGGGGTAGTAGGGTCCATCAAAAGTATGCATTTTGGGTACTCGTTGGATGCATAGTTAAATTCCACATCCAACAAGCTCTCCTTCTTGAAATTTGAGTAAAAACACGAGATATGTGAAAAATACGAACAAAAAAAGTAGTTTTCTTTCATGACAAATATGTCAATTCAACCATTATGGTTGGCTCATTTTATTGAAATTCTATTGGTTCTTGAATTCCAACTCACAAAACTTATTGTTGGTGCATTTTCTTATAAGGCCCATTTTAGACCCCAAATTTCCTGTAATGGGAGTTAGGAGGAGGATGTGTGGTCAAAAATGCAGTTGAAGGAACCTATTTTGAAGATGATGGAATATGGGAAGGGATGTAACTTGTACCCCCAATATTCACATGTCTAGGGTTAGTTCCATGAACAGGAACACCAATACTAGGCCTAGTATGTGTGTTTGAAGGTACTCCCATGGCTAGGGTGGAAGGTGCAATATGACTACTACCAAACCTCTCCGCATGGAAAGGAATGGAAGTTCCCTTAGGCACCGCACCAAGTTCAACACCAGATCTAAAATTGGGTGTCGTACCGGTCTTAGGAAGGTCTAGCATGCCATAACTAAATGTGTTAGTGCTAGTGGGTTCATTGTGAGTCTCACCGCTCAGATTATGTGACCAATACCGATGGTATGCATTTATTTATTCTAGAAATTGTGAGAATGCATTGTATGATGTACCAGCCACAACTTGGTCGGGTAGCTCTAGAGTCCCATATGTACTCGAAGGTGAAACCTCCCACATCGGAGGTGGAGAAGGGGGACACTACAAGATCTCACATGTATGACTCATGGTGAGATCTGTGTGTTAAACAAAGTGAGTATCAGTCTGCTCGGACTGTCTGGTTCTCTTTTATGAAGGAGGAGGAGACACAGAAGGTGGAAGAACTACTAAATTACAAGAACGATGGGGTTATTCACTCAGATCCACAGTGACTCTACAAAATAAAATACTCAAACTAACTACGCAACCCTAAGGAATCTAGCATACATAGATCACACGCATAAGAAAATCTATAGCCAAAACACAAGAAAACCAAGAGGAGGACATGTGAGCTCCTGAATGTAGTAGGTATGTCTCACCTAGGAGAGGCTTGAGACTCCCATACACTACAAGAAGAGGTATACAACCTATTATAGTGGCCCTTAGCTTCAACGCGTAAAGAGGCTGTGTTGTCTGACCCATACCTTGTTAAGTTTTTATGGTTATGTCAGATCTTATAACATTTAGCATCATAACAACATAACCATAAGCAAAAATATCACTAAAATATAGACAAGCATAGCCATAAAAAGAACACAAAGATTTATCTTAGGAAACCCTCATGTGGAAGAAAACCCAGCAAAACTTCCTCTATATAAGATGTATAAAATACAACAAAAAATAGTTGTTCTCCTCCTTTTATTCTGTCTCTCTATCTCTCCTACGCTACACAAGTGAGTCAGTGTGTGTTCAAATAAGAACCACAACTCCTCTATTTATACTAATTACAATTGACATTTTGCACTAGACAAGCCAACCCCAAGAAACTGTTTGGGCTGACTTCACCTAGGAATACTCAAAAACAATATATTATATTATTTATTAGGGTACTAAAGACCCGACACAAGTGGAGGATTTACCTCATGACTCTATGATGACCAAATACAATAGTAACACCTCATCAAAGGAATAATAACATCTCCCTTAGGTTACATCTGTAAAATACATTTAGAATATCCTTTGAAGTTACAATATTTCAACACTCCCCCTTAACAAGAAGGTTATTCTACTAACAACATCATCATAGACTATAGGAGAATAGAGAGATAGTTACAATAGTACATCAATGTAATACATCTATACATCACAGGAAGTTTTCCACAATCAGTAACTTGGAAGAGTTACTCTTTATCTTCTGCATCACATGATAACTTGATCCTTTTGCAGAAATGCTTTGATCATTCAATCCTTCATAGCAGCACTTTGATCTTCTGATCCTTTGTAGTAGTACTTTGATCTTCTAATCCTTTGTAGTAGCACTTTGATCTTTCGATCCTTTGCAGCATCACTTCGATCTTCTCGATCTTTTGCAGTGGAACTTTGATCTTCTTGATCCTTTGCAGCAACACTTCGATCTTCTCAATCCTTTGTAGTAGCACTTTGATCTTCTCGATCCTTTTTAGTAACACTTATATCTTCTCAATCCTTTATATCCTTTTGCAGCAACACTTTGATCCTTTTGATCCTTTGCAACAACACTTCGATCCTTCTTGATATTTTGCAGCCACACTTCGATCTACTCAACCATTCACTACTGTACTTTGATCTACTTGATCCTTCACTACCATGCTACCTGCAGTACACATGTTCTATTTGTGGGATGATCAATATCAATTAATTTAGGACATAAGTCTAAGGACGATGCAATCCTCCATCAACACGATCCATGAAATCTATCAACTGAATCGTCTAAAACTAAATGTAGATATCGACCGCACCCAGTGCTGGCTCTATCGTTCATGAGGACTCATCGTAGACCATCCATACCACATAGGTTAGGACCACTCATAAGTGAGTGTTATACTACGGTATCTACACTCATGTGTAGGTATACTCTACCATGTAATAGTATTGTCTGTAGAGAAGATCTCAACCGCATTCAAAATTTTGGCCTAACGTAGAACATCCATACCACATAGGTTAGGACCATTCCCAAGTGAGTGTTATACTATGGCGTCCATGAGGAATCATCATAGATAATCCATACCACATAGGTTAGGACCACTCCCAAGTGGGTGTTAACTCTATGGAATCTACATATGAATGTAGCTATACTCTCCACATAAGAGTATCATTTGTAGAGTAGATCTCGACTGCATACACAATGTCAGTCTTGGCATCCGTGTGGACTCATAATTGGGAATCCATACCACAGTACAGGTTAGGACCACTCCCAAGTGAGTGTTAACTCTATGGAATATACATATGAATGTAGCTATACTCTCCACATAAGTGTATCATCTGTAGAGTAGATCTCAACTGCATACAAAATGTTAGTCCCGTCATTCATGAGGACTCATCGTAGAGCATCCATACCACATAGGTTAGGACCACTCCTAAGCGAGTGTTATTATACGGTGTCCATAAATAAATGTGGGTACTCTCCATACGAGAGTAACATCTATAGGGCCATCCTTAGCTAGTAAGTACCACTCTCCTAAACAAACTGTTATACCTGCTATCCTCTAGAGAGGATACTATCATCCACAAGTGAATGTGGGTACGCCGCATGTGAGAGTAGTATCTACAGTTCCATCCTTACCTAGTAAGGACCACTCTCATGAGTAGAGTGTTATACTTGCCATCCTCAAAAGAGGATACTATCATCCACAAATAAATGTCAAACCTTGTCAGCATATTTAGTCGTACTTGTACTCTTTCATGTTGGAGCATCACTGTCATCCCATCATCGATGTCGGCCTCATCATCACTTCCCATTTTCTAGGAGGATCCATATTATCAACCTGATACCCCTTTGTTTGAGGAGGTTTCATAGTCTCGACTTGTTCTTCCTTTTCAAGGATAGTCCATATCTTTGACTTGTTCCTCCTTTCTGAAGAAAGTCCATATCTTCGAATCATTCTTCCTTTATGAAGAAAGTCCATATATTCGATTTGTTCTTCATTTTTAGAAGAGAGTCTATATCTTTGACCTATTTCTCCTTTCCAAGAAGGGTCCATATCTTCAACCTATTTCTCTTTTTCGAGAAGGATCTATACCTTTGACTTGTTTCTCCTTTCCAAGAAGGGTCCATATCTTTGACCTATTTCTCCTTTTCAAGAAACTATCTATATCAACATCAATGTTCCTCCTTGTGAGGAAAGTATGCAGTATCATTATCACTATTCCCCCTTGTGAGGAAAGTATGTAGTATCATCACTATTCCTCCTTGCGAGGATTTTGTTTTTGAACTACACCAATTTTGTCATGGAATCATGGTCACCATATCAGAAAATTGCTGATCAGTACTCACATAATGGAGTTTTATGTCTCCCTTCGGTACCATATTCCACGTGATTCTTTGTCATCTTTTTGCAACTCAAAGAAACATGTATCCAACTCCATGTCAAATAGTCCTAACATCATTTTTCTGAATCCATATGGCTTCCCAAATAGTGAAGAAAGTTTCCATGTACTCTACTTCAGTTGTTAGAGAGAAACACTAGACTAAACCATGAGATCATGGTGGATCCCAGACAATAACATCCACCTAAGGTGATCTTTCTGTCTATGGCACTTCCTACCCAATTTGAATCTGTATATCTATTAATCTTAGTCATGATCTCTACCATAGTAAAGTCCCAAGTTTGTTGTACCTTTAAGGTACCTTGTTATTCTTTGCAACTATCAAGTGAACCCATAAAGGGTTAACTAGATACTAACTCAAGGTGTTGACCGCAAGGTATATATCTAACCTTGTGTTCATCAGATACATCAATGAATCAGTAATATGTTTGTACTAAGTCATATCCACTAAATCTAATGTATGGTTAGGCAACAACTTCATGTTGGTATCCATCGGTGTGGCTATGGCTTTACAATCCAACATCGAATGTTCTTTAATATTTCCAGAGCATACTTTCCCTTGTTTGGAAATATTCCTTTTGAGCTCTTCCACACTTCCAACCTGAGAAAATAATGCATCAATCCAAAATATTTCATCTTGAATTCTCCAGTCAGCTTCTTCTTGCAGCTTGTGATTTGTTTCTCATTTCCAAATAGAATTAGATCATCCACATACAACAATAGTATGTTAGGTTCTTCATCCATAACCTTAAGGTAAGTTTAGGATCAACTTTACTATTGGTAAAGTCGATGCTTTCCAAGAAGATATCTATTCTTTCATACCAAGATGTAGGAGTATGCTTTAGTCCATACAGAGTCTTTTTTTTTTCAACTAACATACATGAGTAACTTTGTTTTCGAATTCAAATCCTTATGGTTGTTCGATGTAAACCTACTCCTCAATCACACCATTAAGGAAGGTCATATATACATCCATCTGGTGTATATCCCACTTCTTCATGGAAGCAAGTGCCATGATGGTTCTGATGGAAGTGTACCTTGATTCCTAAAGCAAGTTTATGTTCGTAATCAATTCCCTCTCTCTTGAGATAATCCTCTATCCACAAATATTTCCTTCCATCAACAACATGTTTTATTTTGTAGATCCACTTGGAAGATACCACACTCTTGATTTTTGGTTTGGGTACTATATCCCAAAAATTATTTTGGTATTTTTCCATCACTGCTTCTACCATGAGATCAATTTTTAAGGTTATCAAAATATCTTAGTCTTACACATTCAACCTTGAAGGTTGGAACCCACTTTACTCTTGGTAAAGTCTCTGTCCATCAGGAAGTTATTCGTCATATTGTATCATGTTGAACTCAAAGATCTTGTGTAGTCACTCCCCCCTGAAGCAGAGCATCATCTTCTCTCTACATTCTATAATGGAGTGATAGGTAGCATTATCTGCTACTATGTATCCATCTCAGGTTACTAGATACCAACATCCCTTTATGTTGAACTTTGTTAAAAAGTTCCTCTTGCACCCATCTGTGAGCTTGTTGTCTTCTATAGATTTCTTTATTCAACCTTGTAGCAAAAGTTAAAATATTCACCACTCTAGGTGATCTTTAAAGCTATTGGATGTGCTTATTTATGGGTGCCTTCTGATCTCGTACAAAGCATATTCTGTACATGTGGTTCTTTGCTTGAAATATACTTCGACTAAATAAGTGTGTCTAGTCAATAGAGTATGTCGTGCCATAGTCTATTCTTTCTGAGAAAAACACAAAACTTGCTTTGTACATTTTTTCTTGTAGATCCATATGGAAGACACTATGGACTTCCCTTTAGGTCTCAGAACCATATCATAGACATCATTCCCCATTATATACTGTTACTCTTTGATCATATCTTCTTCTATAGCCAAAAATGTTAGCATCAATGATGTCACCCAAATGTGTTACACAACTAGAGTGTGTCTAAGGCATATTAATTTGGTTTGGAAATTCTGTCACACTTTTCTTCATCTTGGAATATCTCTTATGCCCAAGATGGTCTTCATCTTTTGAGGTGGATCTACCACTTTCTGAATCTCTTTATTTTTTCACAGTGTCTCCGACCTTGGGAGCTTCAAGTTCATGTTTATTGGAGTGAATCTTGAATTGTCATCACTTGTTCTTCAGAATAAGTCTCGTCCTCATTTTTCTTGTAGGTGGTTGTACAAAACCTTTCCTACAAGTCAAATGCACCAGTTGCATGGTTATAACCATTTAATAGAACATATGCATAAAGACAAATTCTTATGCATCATGCAACTATTAAGCCAATACAACATTCATCCATATCTCATGTAAAATTTCTAGATTCCTTCCATCTCTAACATGACATCATTTAGATTATGCACTAATCCAGTATGTCAACAAAGAGGTTTCATTCTAGACAAGTAGCAATGGAGAGTTGTATATCACCATGGGCTACTTACCCATCACATGCACATTAGTAGTATACTGTCTAGGGATGTTTTTAAGGAACCATACTTATTTAAAAGTGTATAAATGTTGGAGAATCTTACTAAGTCTTAAAACTCCAACTATGAAATGTTTGGCGATATTTTTCAAAAAATATTTTAATTTCCAAGGATTTTGAATCATTTATATAATAATTTGACTATTTTTAGGGTGAAAAACGTTAACCCCATCAAAATTGGGCAAAATAGGTCTTCAAAAAATGCAAAATGGTGAATCTTTTTCAGGAGAAAAACCCCTAAAAATAACCCATGGGATAAATTTCACCCCTAAAATTATCCCTAATACTTTCATTAATGCAAAATTTTTATCATGCATAATACACAACATATACAGGAAAGACAATTCAAATACTTATGTTTGTTATTTTTTCGTTATCTCCTTCTAGATCAGCAGCTTCTTCTTTGACTAGTGAGATTGCTTCAATCTCATGCTTGCTTGAAAGATTTTTTGGAATGTTGCTTCTGGAAGACCTAGGGTTTGGAAAAGAAACGCTAATTTTTCAATTGATGTATCTTTCAGATCTTATTGGATAGAAATATGCACCTCCTCAAGGTGAGCTGAGCAGTATACTCATTTTCCCAAAACTGTGATCATAACTACAAAATATCAGATGCCCTAGTTTTCTTTAGTTTCTTCCATAGAAATGCCTTATATTGTTTTTGAGGTATCTCTAAAATTGTTGCTCCTCTATGTCAAAAATTTCATACTGAGGTATCCTCATCTATCCTCTTTCCAAAACCACATGTTATAGCAGAATTGTTTTCACCAATTGGGACTTATGCACATTTTCCCAAGGTGACTTATTTCCGTACTTTTCAGAAGAGCGAACTTGTACATACTTCCACGTGTCACTGTTTCACTTTCGAGATCTACATTTTTTACCACAGAAATTAAAGTGTGTTCCCTTTCTAGAGCATTTTTCAAAATTCCATTTGGAGCTTTGTAGATAGAGAGATAGCAATTTTCCCTAGGTCACCTACTTAAGGATGAATCTTGGGAGAGTCTGAAACCTTGACTTCCAGGAACCATATCTCCAAAAGTATAGTGAATATGAGGCTGAAATGTTTCCACATTGTTCATTAGGAATTTATGTTCAGCATGTAAAAGTTTCAGCTCCTGATCCTTCTACGATATCAAGATATAGCAAATATACCAAAACTACTATTTTAGTATTTTATTTTTTTCAAGCATGAAACCCTAATCTTCAATAGCGATAGTTGTAGCACTGTTTCGACTACACAATGACTTATTTCAAGGTGTCTATGATACCATGTTACATTTTTATGCTTATATCAGATATTATAACATTTAGCATCATAACAACATAACCATAAGCAAAAATATCATTGAAATATAGACAAGCACAACCATAAAAATAAGACAAAGATTTATCCTCGAAAACCCTCATGGGGAAGAAAACCAAGAAAAAATTCCTATGTATAAGATGTATAAAAGACAACCAAAAATAGTTGTTCTCCTCCTTCTATTATTTCTCTCTCTCTCTCTCCTACGCTACACAAGTGAGTGAGTGCATGTTCAAATAAGAACCACAACTCCTCTATTTATACTAATTATCAATTGACATTTTGCACTAGACAAGTCGGCCCCAATAAAATGTTTGACCCGACTTCACCAAGGAATGCTAAAAAACAATATATTAGATTATTTATTAGGGTACTAAGTACCTGACACAAGTGGAGGCTTTACCCCATGTCTCTATGATGACCAAATACAATAGTAACCCCCCATCGTAGGAATAATAACATCTCCCTTGGTTTACATCAGTAAAATACATTTAGAATATCCTTTGAAGTTACAATATTTCAAAATAACTAGCCATGAAACTCATAGAATAACCTCTGCAATTACCTCCTGTGATACCTAGGTAGGGAAACTAAGGTCACCCCAATATAACCAATGCTCAAGCGGATAGTCGTAGGAGGGATCGACCATATGGGCATGGTAGCAAAGCGCGAAGCTTGAAAGCACCAATCGGTACCTCAAAAGCCCCCAAATACGAATATGATCCTAGAAATATCTCTGGATCTCACAGAAAGTGGCCAAGGGCTATCCCAACCACAATAATGTACGATGCCTCGTGCTTAATTCCTATGTAAGAGGAGCCTCCTGAGAAACACTAATTATACCAAATATTTTTCTCTCTCACCTGGATAGACACCTACTTGTTTCATTTAGTAGTCTTGAAGAATTGACTCACAATGAACTATTCCAAAACTCTAAATCCTAATCTTATTGATGAACCCTATAAAATAAAAATGTGTGATTCATTTTAATTAAGCATTGATTTTAATGTCTGTGATTACTCAAAGGGAAATGGTCATGCAACTAATGATATTATGACTCAACAATGAAATAAATGTGCACACCTTAAAAGCAATGCCAAGTGCGATTTTTTAGAATAAAAAATGGGGTATGAAAATCCATGAGATGCATGTTTTCCTTCAAATGATAATGCAATCATTCCTAAATGAAAACCTAACTATAACTTCAGTAAGCAAACCTAATGCAAGTACCATGCAAGTGCAAAAATGAAAAAATGCAAAAGTATGCAAAAGCAAAATATTTTTGTAGTTTTGAAATAAATGAGATGTAAAAGAAGCAAAAAGACTCTACCACTTTCAGAACCTAAAACCACTCACAGATAGCATCCAATCAAGGCACCAGGATAAAAGAAATATAATGCATTAATCCTAAAATAAAAAAGGAAGAAATGAATGACAAGAACAACATCAAATAAAAAATAAATCAAAGAGGGTCTCTGGTTAGAAATAGAGGTAGTATACAGACACTAACAACACCCAAGAAGACTCATTAATACTTAGAATTCACCCAGCAGCTTCCAATCACTCAAATAAACCTCAAAACAAAGGAATACATGACTGTTCATAGGAAACCTACGTACATACATAGGAAATGACATGTATACGCAACTATGAATCAAATACTCATGTACAGGAAGAAAAACAGGGAAAAATGATAAGCCAAGGTAAAAATTACTCCTATAGACACTACTGCATAAACATACCTCTAGACCCGACATAGAAACAGATAAATAAAAAGAAATTCAAACACATTGTGCACCCAATCCCCAAAGAAAAAACAACTAGGAACCTCCCCAGCGGAGTCTCCAATTATGTTACAGAGAGAAACTTCCTATGGCTTGGGGCTACCACAATAGATGCTATGACACCAAAAATCAATCCTTTCCAATATTCAAGAGCAATAAAAACATCTAACACTAAGGGATATGAATTGTGCCTTTTTCCAAACGGTTGATGTAGATCCTCATTGAGCTTTTCCAACCTGTTTGCATTCACAATTTTCTCTCAACATCAACAAACAAGACAAACATGATATAGATATTAATGTGTTAGAGCTCCTCTAGAATTTATAATCAATCATGTATAAGAAAATAAATTTGATCCATGGATACAATATTCATATTTATGCACATGTATTGGACAGGAAATGGATATTTCTATTAATAAATTAGAGATACAATAGTGACAAACTCTGTCGGTACTTCTGTGAACTAGAGAAACCAAGTCCTCCACCTGGGCATCCACCACTTCAATCCTCCATCTCTCAATGGCAAGCTCACAAAGCAAAGGCAAGCTTGGGAAGAGCAACACTATGTGCTCCAAAGGGACAAAGTGATGTGGACTCAAGCATAAGCAAATGAGGTAACAATAGACTATAGTTTCCTTACTCTTGAATTTCTCCTCCTTCAATGTATCGAAGAGGATTAATATATATCACTCCAAAGATGTAATGGAGGGTCGAGTCGGAGCGTTCTCAAGGAATATGGAAGGACAAGTGTCAATTAATTCAGACTACTATGAGGAAAACTCCAAAAATATTTGTCTTCATGCACACTTCCCAATGTACACGGGTTTGAGCTCAAAAGCTACGTGTACACGCAAGTATAGCTTTAAAAGTCATGTATATGTATAAACATGTGATTTTTGGGGATAATCTTGGAACATATAATTATAATATAGGTAAATGGGGTCCAAATAGTCTACAAAGGGATAGGGAAGTCCATAAATATGTGATCAACCAAGTGTGGTAAAATCAGCTATAACAAAGACTCAACATACTTCAAATCCAGGAGGACTCCTATCGAGGAAGTCAAGGAACTTGAAGAGGAATTCAAGGAATCCCATATTTGAGTACTTGTCTGAAAAGATCCAGGAGACTTCCATGCCTCATTCAAATAGATTTTTGTTTCTACTAAGTTAATTATCAGTCTGTCTAACTTAATTAAAAAACACAATCAACGTGTTGATACTGGTTTCATCCTTGTTGGATTCAACAATATAGGCAATAAGACTGATAACATCAAGAAAATGAAATTTACATGTTGTAAACAACAAATCATTCTTATATGGATGTTGGAGGAATACAACTCTATCACAATATGTTCATTGATATATTCTACAATTTAAATGTTGAGTGTTAGGGGTGAGAGAAATTCTATGGAGTAAGTGAGCCATCCATTGTGAGAAAATGGATTTTAGAGAGGCTAAGCTCCCATGGAATCACCTAATATACTACTCTATCCCTTTCTCAGTGGAAAATTTATGCAACCTTTTTTTATGAGCATGGTTTCATTCTTAGCATTACGATTGAACTCTTGAATCTACTTATTATAAGCCTCAGAGTTGTCCAAAACATATTCCCCTACAGTTCAAATTGTAAATCTATATTTTTGAGGAGAAGTAGCACCCATTGAATCTTATCCTGCATCAACCTTATGCCATAATTAATAAAATCTTCATTCTTTGTCGATAGCTTCTCAACAGCTCCGAGTATCAGTCATATATTGCTGGTCCAACGGGTTCTAGCTTTAACCATGCTTATGGGGATGAGATCTTTACTCCATTTCCTTTCTGATACCTACCAACAATTCATATATGGAAGGAATAATTCCAGAGAACTTATGGTCAATAGTATATGACATTCTCTTTCTCTCATGAAACCCTGAAGAAACAATGAAATGTGAGATGTTTGCATAGGGTGGTTGATAGGATTAGTTTTCTAGGCTTGTCCAAATCAATGTTGTATATTTTCCATAAAGCTTCCCATTAATTTTGGCAATACCTTCCTTCATTCTACTAATAAATAAATCGAGGGAGGAGAGGAAAAAAAACTTAGGGGACATTAGGTTATCTAGGAGATGATTAGGTGGTGTGGTGTATCTTTCTTCTTTTGTGCTCTTTTGTTGGACATTCATAAAATCATATTGCAGTTTTGATAGATATTTCAATTTTATGTTTTCCTAAGTAGTTAGGTAATAATTAAAACTAGGAATGTTACAATGTGCTGAGAATTTCATTACATGTCCCCCTCAATACTAAGCAAAATGGAATCATCCAATATATGAAATCAAACAAGAAAAAATTTATTTCTAATAAGATTGGTCTTAGATCACAAGGAAGCTTCTACAGAAAGGTAAGCACCACAAGACAAGTCAATCTTTTTTTCCATAGATTTTGCAGAAAATAAAAACAAAAAAATTATGAGCTTGGAGAGTCACCAACATTTGGAAAAAGTGCACAATGATGTATATGCTTCTATGCAAATCCATTCCATAGGTTTCTATAGATAGTTTGTGGATTTTATATATAACTTCTCTAGAAAGAATTGGGTCTACTTTCTAAAAAACAATTTTGATGGTGTTTTAGACTTTAACCACTTCATGATCATGGTTGAGAAACTAAGTGTAACAAAGTTGAAAATGCTAAGAGCTTCTAGTAGTGGGGTGTTTGAGTGCAATGCTTTCTTCAAAATTTACACAAGGAATGTTATCATGAGATAATACTATCTCTTACAATCCACAACAAAATGAAATCAATGAAAAGAAAACTTAGAAAATGGTAGAGACAACACACTGAATGCACAAGTATGTCAATCTACCATACAATTTGTGGCATAAAATGGCATGTGATTTTCCTTTGTGTAATTCGTTGCAAAGCCTTTGTACATATACTCAATGAAAAACATATCAAAGTTATGGAAAGAGTAAAATGATATACAAACTATAATGATGAACCAAAGGCATATAGGCTCTTCAACCAAAAAATAAATGATGTACTCATTAGTAGAGGTAGTCCTTCATGATGGACAGAGACACAATCAGAAAACCTTAAAATCGCATGTGCTATAGCTAAAAAATATCATCTTGAGAACATTGAAATCACATGGTCTCCAGCTAATAAAAACAAAGGTGAATCTACTTCACAACATGATATGTATACCAACTGAAAAACATATCAAAGTTATGGAAAGAGTAAAATGATATACTCTAATAACTATAATGATGAACCAAAGGCATATAGGCTCTTCAAGCAAAAAATAAATGATGTACTCATTAGTAGAGGTAGTCCTTTTTGATGGACAAAAACACAATCAGAAAACCTTAAAATCACATGTGCTATAGCTAAAAAACATCAGCTTGAGAACATTGAAATCACATGGCCTCCAGCTAATAAAAACAGAGGTTAATCTACTTCACAACATGATATGTCCCATTCATAGTAAATATGAAGCAAAACCAAACAATACACGAAGAAAGTTTACAAAACCATTTCAAGATGGAAAATAAAGACCATGCCAAATGCCAAATTACAAGAAATGCACACTGAAGTAAGAATAAAAGTGAAGAAACAACAAGTTAATATTGCATGAGTAGCAATTTGAACACAAAAGAACCTCAAAATTATGAGTTTCATCACATCAAAATGTGGGATGACATCATGCAAGGAAAACTAAAATTAAACAAAAAAAAATGATACATGGAAACGTATTGCGTTGCAAAAATAAAAGAAACAACTAGCTATAAATGGGCTATAAATTTGATGTTAGTATATAAGTATAAAGGTAGGTAAAAGTTACAAAAATGATTTGATTGAACATAGGACATAGCCTATGATGATATATTTGCACAAATGGACAACATGATCACCACATTACTTGAACTTTCATTGGCAGCTCATTTTGCATGGCAAGTTTTCTAGATTGGTATAAAAATACATTTCTAAATGGTAAAACAAGGGAGAATTTAATAAAAAAATATAAATCTTTCCAAGTAGAGACATAACAAGTATATTGACTTAAACAAATAGCTTAAAACATATCCTCATGTAGTACTAAATACAAAATTCAAATTTTAAAACAATAAGGCTCAATCATCATGCACTCTCAATTCTCATCAAGGACATAAAATTATAGTTTGAAGAAAAAGGGAAAAGATTCATTTTATCCAAGCAAGGTTCCAAAGTTTCCAATACAGGGACATGCCATCTAGATATCTCTATCAAAGAATCACATATATATCTTGGGAAAAAAAGAAAAACAAAGCTTCTAATTTTGCAGGACATCTTGGAGATACAAAGAAAAATAGAGCATCTCATAGTTCCAGGTTCCTCTACATATCTCCAAGGAATATACCAAAGAGACACTCCACAACCAAAGGAGGGAGAGGTACGGTTAGTTACTTAGCCACATCAGAAAAGGTATAATTCTCCAAAGGATTTCTCTACTCAAAAGTCATTACAAATAAGAACAAGTTCAACAAGAAAATATGAAAGCAACATTATTCATTCCATTTTACTCATTCTTTCATTTCATTCCACGATTACAATTTTTCTTTAAACCCACTCATTTCATTATTGAACATGAAAACAATTGATAGATATCCCATCAATTCCTTCACATATACCATATCCATCATTACATTCCTACATACACTTTACCATATTCTATTATTCCATTACTTACCTCATCTCATACTTCTACCCTTCATCCATACCATATTCTTGGCCCATATAAATAATTCTACATGACACTACAAGAGTGTCCACCTACATGTTTCTATAGGATCCTATAGGAGACTCCACTATAGGTTTCTAATTGAGACTACATTTACATGAAACTACAAGAGAATCCTACAGCTAATTTATATAAGAAGCTATAGGAAGGACCCCCTACAAAAGTGTTCACACTCAGGAACTACAAGATGCTATAGGAATACCACTCATCACTATCTATGAACAATACTAATAATTTGAAACAAGAGGCTGCTATTACAATATGGACATGCACATAGTACACCATGATCATATACCAACACCCTTAATCAAAGGAAACATATTTTTTTAACATAGCATATCTCATGTTGAAATGGTCACATAACATTAAGTTCCAATTTTCAATCCATTTCCTGTCAATCAATGTGGGAATCGAACCTTAAGTTATGGGGTAAATTATTATTATGACAAAAGTGAGATGTAGAAAAAATATACCAATGTTATAACCAATGAGCTTGTAGCTGATGAAAGCCACATATGAGTGCAAAATTAAGTAGTCACATCAACCAAGTGTACTAATGATGCCATGAAATTCTCATCAAGCACCGTCAAGATAAAGTTAGAATTATCATTTGAGTTGGGGCCATGCAAAGTAATGAGTATGAATGAATAGAAGGAAAGAGATAAAGGAGGTCGATCCAAAACAAAACATTGGAAAATAATTAACAAAATATTATGAAGATTGTTTCCCATTCAAAGCAAGTTTTCTCTGAGTGTAGTCAGCTGGGAAGGCCGCATTTTTTAGTGGAGAGAGCATGTTATGAAAAACAAAACTTGAGAAAGAATAAGTTGTGTAAGGATATATGCATACAAGAGGTGGTGCATGAACCCACATAACTCAATGGATATCCTCTAGGCTGTAGTTGTTACCACAAATAGAAGAACCAAAGAGTGGGAAAAGGAATATAAGGGAACTTCAATCTTCCAATAAGAGAATTGTAGGTAACACTACCTAGAGAAATTTTGTTGTCTTCATAAAGAATACATCTACAATGGAGGCAAGATTCAATAAGAGGGATCCTATCAAAACATATAGACTCAATAATTACCGAAAGGTTGTTGAGATATTTCAGGAATCACACTATCTTGAGTATTTTCAACAGACTAATGGGATTTGATGACAATGTGTCCATTGAATTTTATCAACATTTCCAAAAAATAAGGGGTTAAGATTATTCTACTATGGTGAGAGTTTGGATATTCAACTCAATGAACTTATCATAATCATCAAGATCGAATATCATCTAAGCCCTGAATTGATCATGGGGGGTTCACTCAGTGAACTTGTTGCATAGCATGACCGTTCACAAGATATTAAAGAATATCCCTAATTTCACTAAATATTGGAAAATGCCTCCTAGAATTGTATTGTTGAAACCTCCTCCCAATATATCTTTCCAATCAAGAAAACCCCTAGTTTCACTATATATTGTAGGTATCCATTTTTATCAACCCATTTTTAATACCACCTTTACATCATATTATCAAGTTGTAACAAGAAAGAGCCCTAATGCATCTTAGTATAAGCAAACATGATGGTAAAAACAATAACGGTTTAATGCTAATATTTATCCCACCAGTATTGCAGGGTTGAATGATCAATTTGTAGTGTTGGATAGTGAAAGACCCAACAAAATACTAATGGAGAGTCAAACAAAACCCAATAAAGAGATCAATGTAACAAAGGATGTAAATTATTGTTAATCTAATAGTCAGTGCAATTCTTAGAAAAGATGGGAATTGCAGATCTTTCACACCACAACCCACCAATACACCAATTTATATCATGTAAATACAAGTATAGACATAAATATCTCATGTTTTCTATAAGCTTAATAAATTAAATTCCATAAAAATGCAAAATTGAAACCCTTTAGTGGATGGACTTCCCTACCTTCCTATCAAAACAAACATCATTGATGTTTGAACTCAAATGAACATATCAAAATTCCTCTTAATTTCCAATAACACCATATGATCATGTGCATAACTTTGATCAGGTCATTCACAAGATGCAATGAATTTCCTCCACTTCCACTACATTTATTCTTGCAATCAAGGGAATTAACAACATTTAGTTACATTTTCTTGGGTTATAGCTACTTTTTTTAACTTTACAAGAGAGGGAAAAAGATCCATTAAGTTTCAAGCATGCAATAGTTATAAAGATACACAAATGGTGAAACTTAAATGATACCATCTCATGGTAACGATACACATAGGGTATGCAATAAGGATTTAGATTTTCACATATGTTCATGTCAGTTATAATATAATATTAAGAACGATGCCTTGCATATATAAGAATTTAAATTACAATTATGAATTTGCCAAATATAACTCAATCTAACAACTATTCCTAACTCACAATTTGAAAATGTTAAAGAAAAATAAATATTTGAAATAAATATTCAGTTAAGAAATATTGATGTAACTTTTCTTGGTTCTAGTGATCCAAGAAAGGTTTATATCACTTTTCTTGGTTGTCACAATGCAAGGTTTGATTTAATCTTAATACCCACCTAAACCCGAACCTAGAAAATTACTCTAAAAAAAATACTTTAAAAATTCAGTGGTTTGGAGGTATAAATCCAACCGATGATTAGGAGATTATTGCTTAATATAAATTAGGACTGATATGAATCCATCCCAAGATTTAGAGGTATGAATATGGCCTGTTATTTGGATGTTATTCCTTAGCAAAAACTACGACTAATATGAATCCAACACATGATTTGGAGGTATGAATTGAGCCCATGATTTGAAGGTATGTATCCATCCCATGATTTGGATGTTATTCCTCATCCCACCCAAAGTAAATAACCCCCAATATTTGTATTAGTATGTCAAATAATAAAAAAAAACTTTTACCCCCTAAATATGAGGCAATATATTTTTTATGTTTTTAGGATTTCCTTGCTAGTGAACCCCCTGTGAAATTGATCAAATATGAGAGCCTAACAAAGAAGCTAAAATTCCCGAAGAGACTAAGGAATAGAGGTTGATCATGGCAATATGAGGAGAAAATATAAATTATTAAAGTCATAAGTGGAAGAAAGGGGAAGTTACAAGAAGAAGCAATACATAAGGAAAAACAAGGAGAACTTGCAGTGAATTAGAAAAAGAAACAAGGATCAAGGAAAACCCAACACCTCAGATTAACAAAAAAGCTAGGAACTTAGCCCAAATTTGTCATTTTCAAAGAGAAAAGGATGATTGAACAATCCCATCACCCTAAACAAAGTATGAAGCAATGTTTTTTTTTTCATAAGTAAGAATAAATCAACATGAGAGACAAAGTCATCCTAAAAACTATGTTCATTTTAATGATCAATGCTCACTATTTCCTTTAAATCAAAGTTTGAAATTTTTACATGGTATAAATGACATATTCCTCTATATTCCATCACAAATTCATTAAATAATAGAGTTTAAGGGGGTAACAAAATTTAATTACACACCACTATGAGAGCCATCCAGACAAATTAGAACAACTGAGATGTGACAAAATCAGATAATGATTTGATGAACCTGAGTAAATCATATATAAAAAAGCAATAGGAGTATCATGATGTATGTTGCATCTCTGTTTGTTCCCAGAAACGACAAACTTGTGGAGCTTGATGGTAAAATTATAATGAATGAAATTATCACTAGTGAGAAAACCTCAAGAGCCTCATTTGACTCACAATCTACAAGAAATAAATATGGCAATATAGACATTATTTCCATGAAAAAGGAACCTAAAACCAACAGTTTGGTAGTCATAGTATAAAGGTTTCCATGCTATTGATGTTGCCACTACTACTAAACCATATTTAGGTAGAGATGTAGGCACTTAGAACAATTTTCTTGGAGATGCTGCAAAAACTCTGAAATAAAGAGTATTCACAATGGACTCCAATATTAGCTACAGAGGATATCGAATGAACAAAAGTGTGTTCATGATAAACTCAAAGTAACGTAAAGGTATTCGAATGGTGGGGTTGAGTTTTTAACAAAGTTATATTTGACTGAGATTAGATTAGAACCAAATCTTAGGATTCTAAGAGATATTTTTTAACTCATCCATGAAATCTTGAAAATTTTAGGGGTATGACCTTTGGTTAACTACTAATAGTATAAGTTCTTCTGCTAAATTCCTTAGTTAATATTGTTACTAGTGATGATCCATGTTGTGTGTCAAACCATAAGATTCATGACCACAAAATTGACTTCAAAAGAAATGAAACTTGGAATTCATAAGTATACCTTTAAGAAGTAGTAATATATGGTGATATACGTCATTTAGAAAAAGTAAGATGCAACTTTTCTAATAATATGTGACCCATCTAATATTCTGAATAAAAAAGTAGTGACAACACACCAAAAAAATGGAGGTATGTTAGCAACCTACAGATTGCGAAGTTAATTATTATTCTTATTTCTCTTTGCATACTCTACACTATGATTTGATAAAATAGTTAGCTTTAGAAGTCAGAACATCACTACAATTATCTACTATTTACAACTATAGAAAACAAACAAGGAAAAACTAAATGGCATAACTTAGTTTTGCAAAATCCATTCATGTGCAAGAAACCCTTGTAATTGTTTATAGACTTGATTACAGGAACAATGGGGCATTTTATCCCAATTTTTCGATAATCATTTACAGTCTTCATGTATATCTATGTATGATAAAATAAATGTCTTATTATTAAACCACCTACATCTACCTGTAACAAAAATATATACTCAGTCTGTAAGAGAGGGATGGAAACCAAAAAAAAGTTGAAGGTGTAATGACATTGACATTCAGGGCTCAATTTTCAAAATGTACATACATTGGATAGGATTTGAAGAAACTCAATGATATTTTTCATGGATCACAAGAGAGTAAAAAATGATGTCGTGAAACTCGACACTAAGATCCATGAGGAAAAAACCATAAAGAGAACATATTGCAAAACAGAAACATAATTTAATATTATGTGTGAGGTACATGTGACTAATGTGTCTAATGTGTCTTCTCTGCGACCATGCTTCCTTTCTCACCCTACCAAATTCTTCAGAAAACAATTGTCCCAAACCAAATTGGAACCTCCGTTTGTAATAAAAAAGCTTCACGGTGAACAATGTGCTCCATATCCTAAAGAAACATGATGGGCCACTCTTCCACGTATTTGGGTTTTGTAACAAATACACATCTCATGGGTTTCATCCATAATATCACTGGTAATGATGGTCATCCATCCAGGAGAAGATTGGATCCATTCATAAGCAATAACCAAATGCCTAAACATTGGTTGTTTCTTTTTGTATCAAGATTTAATTGAAAGACCCACAACATTAAAACCCAAAATAGGTGCTCATTAATATGTACCTAATCGATTAACCCAACAAAAAATGGTTTGTCTATTAGCTATAGTCCTTGATATCTAGGGTTTAGTTTTAGCATGAGGCATTCTATGACAACCTTAACCTTCTATATAATTCCATATCCATCTCAAACGCTAGCTCAAACCTTACAACTCATGCTCCTACCTTTTCCTCAAACCCTAGACCAAACCGCTCATTAGTATTTTCATGTTCCTGCATCAAAACCTGCTTGTGCTATTTCATTAGAATAGGAAATCCTTGAAGTATTGTAACCTCCACCTCAAACCTTGGATCAAGGCCTGAAATACTATACTACTCCTGCATTGAAATCGAAACACAAAAGTGCTGAGAAATATCATTTGGAAAGAGGGAAAGAAGAAAGTGAAACAAGAAAATATTTTATAACCCAACCAATTTCCATCTCTTTGTTCCATTATGAAACATGTCTCTATCATCTCAACGGAGACAAAAATTTAGAACATAAATTAATTAAATGAAATGAAAAAATAAAAAATGCACAAGGTAGAGACAAAATTACAATTTCCTCTTAAATAAATGTCTTAAAATACCCTTACTTGTAGTGGTGCAATATGCTATATCAAATTTAGTTAATTTTTTTAAATTGTCATATTAAAATTCATTATCGCAACTACTAAACTCAAGTGATTTGGATTAGGTATTTGGAAATAGAAATCTACAAAATTTCCCAATCAAACAGGAAGGGAGAGTCCTATAGTCCAACAATCATCCAAAAATAGAATATAAATATATCAATTTATCATTTTATCTAAGGCCAACAACCCTAAAAAATATATGGTTTATTGATCCTTCTCATGAATAAAATAGGCCAAGATACTAATTACCCTAATTCTACCTTAAATTGATGTTTACTTAAAAACAATGAAACAAAACACACCTTCAAACATTTTAAAATAATAAAAAATATTGAAAAAAAAACTTAACTCTATACAAAAATCCTTGGACAAAAGCATAAAGAATTATTGCATGGCCAAAGCGAAGGGTTGCATATGAAACCAATTCACCCTCCTTTCCTGTACTGTATCCTTGTGGAAATTGAACTGAGCTTTTTGATGCTCCCAAAAGCTCACAATCCTATTGAATCCTTTTTTCCCATACTCAAATGTGTTTCTAGTTGGACAATATTTTGTATAAGAAGCAGACCCAAACTATTATACCAACCAATAATATTAATCTATTGAATTTTATTTAAAAAATTAAAATTCCTAATAATATTAAAAGCATTACTCTTGAAGTCGGCCATATCCTACTTCGCTTTTCTGTTCAAAGAATTTTAGGATTGGAAATGAGTATGCTCCTTCTTGGTTCCCCAAATCAAGTAACAAAACTAGGATGTTCCCATTTTCCAATATTGAGAGCAATGAATTCGCATGTTGCGAAGTGGATTCATGGAATTTGACCTGTGTGAGCACTGGTCATCCAAGGGTGATAGTAAATTAGTTAACCTACTCATTTATCCCAGAGAGTTCAAATAATGTGTGCTTGAGCTGCCATCCTTCCACATAATGTGCCTGATTTACTGAACATGACTCCTAAATCATTTTCCAAAACCAACGTAACCACCAAGTTACCAACTCGGAACTTAGCGAAAGGGTACTAGTAATTATGACGGGTAAATAAATTCAATAAGCCTCAAATCTACGGGTTTCAATTTTGCATACTTGTCAAGGTTGACATGCGGTGTATGCACATGGTCATGGGACCCATATATGGTGTCGGGGATTAGGACAGAATGATCGGAAAACAAAGATGTGGTTGGGATAAGATGAATGGTTGACAAGTGATCTGAAGCATGGAGTAGCGCTGGAGATAAAGGAGATAAGCGGTAGTTATTATATTTTTATCATTTAATCAATATGATCTAGGATCTTATCTTAGAGAATAACATGCACATCAATAATCACAAGAGACAAGAGACACAAAGAGTTTTCCTCAGGGAAACCATAAAGGAGAAAAATTTGCGACTTCCTCAAAGATAGAATGAGCACAAATAGCAAAAATAAAACCCAAAAACACAAAGATGATCTCTAACAACTGTTCTCACTCTCACTTGTGTGAGATCCTCTTCTCTCACTCATGCGCTATAGTTGAGTGAGTGTGTGTTCCAAATAGATATTCTCACTCTCTATTTATACTATTTTTCCACTTGACAATTAATTACTAGGGTCGAACTCACTAGGAGAGTCTAATAACCCTACTACCCCCCAAATGTGGGGACTATTTCCCTGACTTACAATGGAGGGTTAACCCTTATGAATTTACGTGACCTTATTATATTAATGATTCTCCTGATAGGAACATCAGGGTACAATGAAATACAATATAAGATATACAAGTGAATACATTCCGAAGTTACAAATACATCAACACTTCCTCTTAACTAGGAAGGTATTCTCTTGACACATTTCATTAACATAAGTATTCATCAGTGGATCATCATCAAAGCTGGATCATCATCAAAGTTGGATCATCATCATCATCATCACTGATCCCGCTATCTCGAGCAAATGGTGCTATCTCTCGATTCTACTTGTCATAGGAAGTTCTATAGAGCCAACCCTTTTTCATGCTATTTGTAGGTCTCAGCACTTATATCGGACCATGGGAGGCCCAGCCTACCACCATATCAAAAAGGTCCAGCTCTTACATCTAACCATGGGAGGCCCAGCCTGCCACCATGTCAGAAAGGCTTAGCACTTACATCCGACCATGGGAGGACCAGCCTGCCACCATGTCGGAAAGGCCCTACACTTACATCTAACCATGGGAGGCTGAGCCTGCCACCATGTCAAAAAGGCTTAGCACTTACATCTGAACATGGGAGGCCCATCATGCCACCATGTCAAAAAGGCTCAACACTTATATCTGACCATGGGAGGCCTAAACTTCCACCATGTCAAAAAGGATCTGCACTTACATCTGAGAATGTTAGGAACACATCCCGCAACCATGTCAGAAGGGCTCTACACTTTCATATGACCATGGGAGGAACACATCCTACAACCATGTCAGAAAGGTTCACTGACACATCACTTCCCTTTGGACGGAACCTCGATCTAGAGAACACCAAGCTTCTCCCTGAAGTAATCAAACTTCACTCTAGCCATTTCTAGCATAGAATCACATCAGGGCTAATTACGTCCAAGGATAACCTGCGAGCTTCACTGAGACTAATTATATCTGAGGAAAACCAACATGAGCATTTACGTCTAAGCAACCTACGATCTTATCTACAATTTTATGCTCAAACAACCTTTCTCACGGGCTATGTTAGAACTCCCTCTTTTGAGAGATCTCGATCTGTATCACAAACTTGAGCTTCACTACTCCTCTCTGCACCGTATCCCTGATATAGTGATATTTGATCTCGATATGCTTCGACTTGTCATGGAACACCGATTTCTTTGACAACTTCACACAACTCTAGTTGTCGCAATATATACAAGTAGCATTCAACTTGATATCAAACAAATCAGATAGTAGATTCCTCAGCCACAATGCCTCACAACTAGCCGAACAAGCTGTGACATACTCTGCTTTGACTGTACTCAGTGCAACACAGGACTTCCTCTTGCTAAACCAAGAGATCACACCTAATTCCATACTAAAGAAACACCCCAAAGTACTCTTCCTATTAATGGCATTTCTTACCCAATCTAAATACACATAACCCTCCAGGTTAATTTTATGATTCAGTTCATACTTGAGCCCATATTCAACTGTACCTTTGAGGCACCTAAAAATATTCTTTGCAGAAATTAGGTGAACGTGTCTCAGATCCATTAGGAATTGGAAAAATGTGTTCACGGCAAAGAAAATATATGGTCTTGTATTCGTCAGGTACATGAATGACTCAATCATCTAACAATACATCATAGCATCAACTGATTCTGATGAAGCATCACTCAATAGATTCAAGTTCGATGCCATATGTGTGGTCTTGGCCTTACAGTCCATCATCCTGAACCTCTTTAAGATCTCTATTGCATACTTCCCTTGTCCAAAGGAGATTCTATGTACACTTTGCCACACCTCCATGCCTAGAAAGTAGTGCATCATGCCCAAGTCCTTTATCTCGAACTCGGAAGCACATCTCCTTATTGCAACTTTAATGAATTCCTCTTTCTCTATCAGGAAAAAGTCATCAACATATAACAAGAGCATCACTGGTCTCTTTCAACCTTGAAGGAAAGGTTCACATCTACTTTACTATCAGTAAAGACTAGAGCCATCAGTAAATTATCCATCATGTCGTACCATGTCGAACCTCAGGATCTTTTGCAGTCACTTCCTATGAAGTGAAGCATCATTCTCCCTCTACCTTTTGTACTCTATGTATTGAAACATTATGTACTGGAGTGACAAGTAGCTTCCTCTACTACTAATATTCCATGTATCCATCTAGGGTTACTGGATACCAAGATCCTTTATCTTGAACATTTTCAAAAGTTCTTCACGCACCCATCTATGAGATTGTCATCCTCTATAGGCTTTCATCTTAAACATTGTAGCAAAGGTTAAGATATTCATTACTCTATGTGATATCCAAGCTCCTTGTTTATGTGTTATCCCATGGGTTCCTTCTGAGCTCGTGCAAGGCCTTCTTTACATGAGTCTAACTGTCATGTGTCTCCACTTCCAATGGCTGCAAATGTCTCTTTGTAGTCTATGCCTTCTTTTTGTGAGAAGCACTGTGCTACGAATCTTTCCTTGTATCCCATGATGTTGTCGTATACTATATGTTGTATCTTGTAAATCCATGTGGAAGATACTGTGGACTTCCCTTCAGGTCTTTAACATCACATTCTAGTCATCATTCTTCATTTTGGATTATTGGAGTGAATATTGAACTGTTGTCACTTGCTCTTCGGAACAAGTATCTTCCTTCTTTTCTTGTAGGTGATTCTATGAGATCTTTCCTACAAGACAAATGCACTAGTTGTATGGTTATAAACATTTAATAAGGAATATTCATAATGGAAAATTCTTATGCATAAAGATATAATCATGCAACTATTTTAGCCAATACAACATTCATCCATATCTCACTGAAACTTTCTAGATGCCTTCCATCTCTACCAAGATACCATTGAGATTGTGCACTAATCCAATATGTCATCAAAGATATTTCATTCTAGATAAGTAGCAATCGAGAGTTGTATAGCACCATGAGCTACTTACCCATCACATCCATATTAGTAGTATATTATCATTAATGAAAACATTCTATCATGCATAACACATCAACTGAATATAAACAAATGCATAACCAATCAATATCATGAAATGACGATTGAACACTTATCTTTATTTGTTTCATGGGTAGACTCATTCTTGAGCCTCCAGCTTCACCAACTTCTTCATTCATAATATCATAATTTCTTATCCAAATGCTAAGATGGATAAGAGGTTCTTCAAGAATGGATTCCTTCATATTCCTCATCGCTTGAGGGATCTTCTTTGAATAATGAGATCTTGATCCTTAGTTGCTATCATCTTCTCTTCTCTTATTATGAGTCGAGCTTCTTCTTATGTGCACTCTTCATAGAGTATGATGAAGGTAATTACTTCCCTCTTGCAAACATTCCTTGAATGAATGAATCCCATGATCCTGGGAGGCCATTCAAGGTGGTTATAACAATATCTTATTCTTATTTTATTTCTTATTCATAGCATCGAACACTTCCTTTTGGTGTCTTCAGGGATGCTACATGAGAGATGTTCTTTAATAGAATATGCAATCATTCTCTTTCCTCTAGCCTTAGCCTCATCTCCCTTTAGCTCTTAGAACTGATCCAAGTCAATTTCTTCAAGGATCATGGACGTCCTATACTTCCATACTTGGAACTCGTCAGCTTCACCAATCTTGTTATCAAGCTACGGTGATAGGTCATTTTGAAATGAGAACCTCAAATGTAAATAGGAAAAGATTAGATATTACCGATTTGAGGTGTCCGTCCTCGTTCCGGATCTCGCTGATCTATGGTTTTTCATAGAAACCCTAATTTTTGAAACCTGGAATATTTTAGATATGATTTGATATAAATATGCACTTCCTCAAGGAGATCTGAGTAGCATACTCGTTTTCCAAAAACTGTGGTCAGAACTGCAAAATATCTGATGCCCTAGTTTTCTTCAATTTCTTCTGCAGGATTTCCTAATCCTATTTCTGCAATATATCTAAAAGTGCTAATCCTATGTGTCTAAAAATTTGCACTGATATATCCTCGTCTGTCTGCTTTTCAACAACACATGTTTGAACAGAATTTTTTTCACCAATTGGGACTTATGAGAGTTTTCCCAAGGTGACTTATTTCAGGACTGTTCAGCATAGCGAACCTATAGAGACTACAATGTGTCTCCGTTTCACCTTCAGGGTCTAAAACTTTTACCATAGAAATTAAATTTTATTCCCTATATGGAACATCTTGAGAAATTTTATTTGGACCATCTTATCCAAAGATATAGCAATTCTCCCTAGGTGTCCTGTTTAGGGATCAATCTAGGGAGAGGATGGAACCCTGATTTGGAGGAATCATATATCTCAGAATATAGAGAATATGAGGCTTAAAATATTACAAAGGTTATAGTAGGAATTTATCTTCGACCTGTAAAAGTTTCAGCTCCTGATCCTTCTCCAATCTTGAGATACATCAAATGCACAAAAATGACTAGTTTTAGTCTTTTAGGGTTTTCTTGTCTGGGTCAAATTAGGGTTTGACCTTCGTGATGTTTTACCCAACCAAAAATTTCAATCTTGGTCTCTAAATTTTGATTTTGAGGAGGAGAAAAATCCTATGCTAGGCTCACTCAAAAATTCCTCTTCTGTGAAAATCCCTAATCTAGTATAGTAGTGACAGGTCAAAAAATAAAAATGCTTGGAATCAAATTCTACTTTGACTTAAAGATGTGCCCTTCAATGGAGATTCATCCTAACATCCTTTTGTTGATGATCTGTGGAGAGAGGCCCAAAACATAAGAATCCCTAGCTTCTACAACTACACAGTGTCTTCTTCTCAGGTTACCTTTAGTACCATGTTAGATATTTATCATTTAATCAATATGATATAGGATCTTGTCTGAGAGAATAACATACACATCAATAATCAAAAGAGACAAGAGACAGAAAGAGACTTCCTCAGGGAAAAAATAAAGGAGAAAACCTTGCAACTTCCTCAGAGATAGAATGAGCACCAATAGCAAAAGTAAAACCCAAAAACAAAAAGATGATCTCTGACAGTTGTTCTCTCTCTCACTTGTACGAGCTCCTCTTCTCTATTTGTTGAGTGAGTGTGTGTTCCAAATAGAGAGTCTCGGACTCTATTTATACTAGTTTCCCACTTCAAAATTACTTAGTAGGTCTGACCTCAATAGGGGAGTCTAATAATCCTAGTGGCCCTCAAATGTGGGGACTATTGCCCCAACTTACAAGAGAGGGTTAACCTCTATGAATTTACATGACTTTATTATATTAATTATTCCCCCAATAGGAACATTGGGGTACAATGAAATACAATATAAGATATACAAGTGAATACATTCTGAAGTTACAAATACATCAACAATAGTGGATTATAAAACTATCTCCATGCAACATGATGTGGTGAGATCCACTGGGGAAAATGGTAAAGGGAAAACCACCTTCCATGGCCTCCAAAACCGGTCTCATTACCTAATATAAAGATCATTGGTCATTGTGAAAAGGTTTATTTTGTCACGGCTATTATACCAAAATCCTGTCACCATCATGTGATAAGAAATTTGACATACCTACTTGCCCTGAATCCCAGCTTCTGGAGTGGAAACTAAATGGTTTTTTATCAATCTTTCATACAATTCCGAGCACCATGCATGCCCCTTTATCTAGAAGTGGTACCCTTGCTCACACTGCCTTTAATTAGTTGTCCACAAGCGATGCCACCGCCCATTGCCCTTGGTCCATAGGCAGTTATTACTGGAACCGCTTTGTCATAAAAGGAGAAGCATGATACCCTAGGTAAAAAGGGAAAAAGAGAAGTTTCTCGAGGCTTCTAGATGATAAGCCTCATGTACTACCTTATCCCTACTATTGTGGGTAGGTTGAGCTTGAGATCCCTCATCCTACGATCTTAGAGGCCACCTCACCCACTAATTTCTCAACCATCTCTATCCATTAAAGCCCCATAAATATGAGCTCATAGCCATGGTTGAGAGGAGAACATTGAAGGTATTGTTATGCTATTGGATTGATTCTTGGCCCAAGATCATTTGGAGAGAGCATAGAGAGCTAGAGTCGGAGCTTTTGTGGATGAAGAGCTGGTTTTATGGAGATGCATGTCAACACTAAGGCTTGGTTGTAAACTTCATATTTCTAATGCAAGTTGATTTTTGTCCCACATATGATGTTGTTGTTGTGATTTTGCATATATATGTTGCTAGATTCCTTAGTCACTAGAATAGATTAGTAGATCATATTTTGGTTCCTTTGATTCATTTCGTGTGGAGTTTTTTTGCAGGTACACAAGTGAACTATCAAAGCCTTGTATTCCAGATCTCTATAGCGTCTAGGGAGAGTCTTAAACCTCTGTCCTCTATTTGTTTTGGACCTGAACCATTCAAACTAGTGTAACACTTTGCTGTCTACAAGAGTTGAAATATTCTAGCTAGCAAATCTAGCGACTCCACTGGGGAGCATGCATATCAATTTTTCTGATCTTCCTCAATCTGCAACTCTTGTCTGAATCCAGTTTCCATTTTATTCAATTCTCTTCAGTCAGATCTGCTTTCTGATTTGTTTTATTTGGGTTTGAAATTTTCATATCTGAGTCATTTCGGTCTTTTATGCTCTTTTTCCATACTCAATTCAGCAATATTTTCCTTGATCTAGCCTTTTTTTGACTTGATCTTTCGTTCTCCTTGTGTTTTAGATTTATACAACAAACTGCACATGTTCTCTAGGCAAGGAGAGGTGCCACCGCCTGTGTCTACTTAGTAGCCTGCGGTGCCACCGTATGAATCTAGTGAGCAAGAAGCGGTTCTGCCTCAAAAGCGCCTGTCAACAACTTCATCCGTGCGATGCCAGGTAGGCCCTGTTCCAGACTCTGTATTTTGATTTTTGTGTGTTTTTGGCTTACTTTTTGATGAAAATGAAGTGTGCTTTTGAAAAAAAATGCTCCCTCATGGCTGAGGGCCATGAATTGTGTATTATGTAGTCGCTTTGATTGTTATATTCCCTCTACATTCAAAGAGAGTTTATGTTTCTTGCATTGGAGTTTACAGTCTTTTCTTTGTTTGAAACCTCTTGCTCCTTTCTATAGATATTATTCATTGGAATTGGAAATATACATTTCATTTTCATGTGTAGGCTTTGGTTTGTTTTGGACTTGGGATGCATGAGTGATCCATGTTGTTTTGAGTCTTTCTTTACTTGGGGTGATTCTTGTTTCCTTTTGCATGCTGATTTTTTCAGTGCTTGGTAGGAAAGATTAGTTCTTTATTTCCTTGTCTGTTTCAAAGAGAAGTTCTAGTTTTCTCTCTCTTTTTCTTTATTTGAAAGTTTGTTGAACGATTTTCTTCTTGTTTTGTGCATGATTGTTTGAAATTATAGATCTTACTTTCATTAAGAAGAAATATCTATTTTCAGCTTTGCGTGCATTAGAGTTAGATTTGTTTGGAAACGTTAGTGAAATCATCTTTCCATTGAGTTTTTATGCGTCTTTTTCAAGCATGAAAAGATAGGAAACATTTTGATTTATGTTATATGTTCTATTTTCTTTAAAGATTGTTTGGGGTGCATTGATATTTCACTTTTCATTTGAAAAGAAAGAATTGCATTTGCATTTAGGTGTGCATTTTTGGGAAGAAAAGTAAATCTCTCTCCCTCTCTTAGGTATAATTTCATTGAAGATGAAACTTGCATTATCATATAGATCAGTGTGTGTCTTCTTTATTTTCAAGTTTTCACTCCATGGTTCTACCTAAATGCACAAGATAAAATTAACGGGAGTACTAGGTTAAAACTTTTAGCAATTTGAGTGATAAATTAGAGACATGTTCAGGCGTCATTAAGCATAGGAGTGTTGGGCTATAGGGTAGACCCAGGTTTTATACCAGTAACTTTGCACCAAAAAAAGACCCACAGTGTTGGCCCTTTCAGCAACAACATGCGAATAGGTTGCAGTCTCACCCGAAACAGCTATGGGGTGCCACAGAACCAAGTTTCTGCATGTGAAAGAGGGATATTACTGTACCTTTAGCCTTTAACAAATTATGATCATACAATATATAGCTTCGACAATACATATATAACTTCGCAACTAGATAAACAAACATTTACTTGCTTAACCCTTGCTGGGAATTCACAGCGAAGTTATTATTTAGCAGTGATCTTACTTATCAGTTATTTATTTATCAATGCATAACAGAACATAACAGAAACAACACAAAAGAACCACAACACTAGATATAATGTGGTTCACCCCTAGTGTAGGGGCTACGTCCACAGAACTGTGTTTTATTCAACTCTCTACAAAAACCACAGTTCTGATCTGCGCACTCAGCTGCAGATCCCTCCAAGTCCTCAAAGCCACGCACACAGCTATAGGCCTCTGTGCACACCACTGTAGATCTTCTTAATCACCCAAAACCCTCTGTGCACACAACTGCAGAGGTCATCCACGCACACAGCTGGGACTTAACCTTTCTTACAAAACAATCCTTAGCTTCGCATCAATTCATCTTACATCAAAAAGCCTAACCTGATTCATTTACAAGAGTGCTTATTTATACAGTGCACTTATTACAAAACCATGGGCTTAAACCATGGGCACCCCGAAACGTAAACCCTAGACTTAAACCATGGGTTAATTACAAAAAGAGGGCTTTGAATTAACCCCGACACCCCTAACACTATTTTGAGTCGTAACTCTGCTTACAAACTCCCACCAAAACCCACGGAGTTACCCACCTTAAGGACCGTTAGGGTGTGTGGCCCAACAGGCTCCTAAGACTCACCAGTGTCTCCTCCCGGGACACTCTGCTGTTCGTCTGGTGGGAGAATTTTGTTGGCGAGGATAGTGAACTGCTTGTTGAGGCTACGCATGATATTGTTGGCTGCTTGCTCCTTCTCCACCAACTCCTCCAATGCTGCTGCTGATGCTTCATTAGCCTTTTCCCGTGCAAATCCATTGTAGTCCTTTAGAACTTGAAGCTGTCTTTCTGCAGCAGTACTCAACTCCAGAGCCTCGTTGACAAGGGGCTGTAGAGAATTTTCCAACAATGTTGCTTTCACTCGGCATGACTCAATTTCCTGCTGGAGTTTGTTACTTTGCTTTACCTTGAGCATTTTCTGCATAGGAGGCAGATTCTTAATTTCTACTTTGACAGCATCCAGCTCTGTCTGTCGCTGATTGATGGTTTCTTGCAGCTGTTGCACTTCTGGGTGTTCCTGTAGGTTCACCCAGGCTTTGACGGTGTCTTATAGGAGTTTCGCTGCGCTGCTCATAGTATCGGAGATTTTTGCTGCGGAGGCTTGAATGTCTACTCGGTGCTACTACCTAACCTCTGGCGGGCTCTCCGGGATGATGTGGAGTTGAAGCTCTGAAATCTGAGCCTCATGCTCTGCTTTGAGCTTCTCTATTTCACTGCGAGACTGCTATGTGTAGTCTTTCAGCCTGACTATTCTTTGTTCTGGCTCTTCCACCTGCTGTACGTCGAAGTAAGGAAGAATTCGACATGACTCATCCAAAACTCGTACCAGTGTAATCCACTTACGTTCTGCATCCCTCTTTCTCTGCTCCGCTGCCTCCAGCTGTGCTGCAATGCCCTACTGCTGATTTATGGCATTTTCCAACTGTGTTTGTGAATAGTGGTCTTGTGCCTGGATTTCCTTCATAATTGCTAACTGACAGAGATGTAGCTCTGTCATGGACATCTTAGTGTAATCTATTCCAACCTTCATACTCATCTCCACACAAGACGCTGCGTCAGTTAATATGAGGGATGCACTTGATACTTGGCCTTTGTTATCTATGGCTGGCCATTGCCTTAGGTCTCGCTGCGCGCTTACTGGGGCACTGCTTGCTACGGTTCCAGTCACTAATTTTTCTGCTAAGTCCTTCAACTCCAAGATGTGCTTTGCTACACCAGCGATGGCATCAAGATGCGTAGCTGCAAATTCTGACCATTTCTTGGTGAGAACTTCTATGGACTTTGACAGAGCCTGATTAAGCTCTTCACTTGTCAGGATGGGCTCCTCGTCAATATTCTTGTCCTTCGACGCCTTCATTTTCTTTTGGGACTGGGGTTTATTCACTTCCTCTGCCTCTGGCGTCTTGCGCTTATCCTATCGATTAGGGTCTGAGGCAGTTTGAACTGAGTCTTCTTCTTCTTCTTCATTTCCACCATCTCCTCCTTGGTCGCTTTCATTCTGCTATGACTCAATTTGGTCTTCACTGTCCTCTGGTAGGTCTTGCTGCTACATCTGACTAGGGCCTGTGGCCACATTGGTAACTGGGGGAATTGGAATGGTGGGTTTTTTTCCTGCATCCTTCAACCATTCAACCGGCCACTACTAAACTACCGCAAGGATGTCTTCTTTGGTTACTACATAAGGTAACTTAAACCATTGATTCTTTGGATTTGTGTAGGCATGGATGAAAATATGATGCATATCGGCACTGAAATGGGCTACGCCGTCGTATTGAGAGAATAACTCATTACTGAGCCGTGGTGTTTTTGTGATCTCATACGAGATACTCATCATATAAAAGGTAAATACACAGTTTGTCATCTGCTGTAGGGTTTTATCTTGGGAAACCCACAGAGATGCGTACCTTACTGTGCCAGGCATGTCCGGAGGTATAGCAGCAAACTGTGTCTCAGTAGGTTCTTTCCATCCTACCAGCGCAATAAGGACTAACAACCATGAGTAGTGGAAGGGCCTACCTTTCTCCTGCGCATCGCGAGCATCTTCAAGAAATTCCTTCGCAATGTACGCTACCCAGTTGTAATTGTATCCTTCAGCACAATTCACAGCAATTTTGATAACCGGGGCAGGTACTTCATTTGGCCTACACTTTTGTATGAGCTTGCATGCTAAGAGCTCAGCTGTGAAGTGAATGTTCTACTGTTCAATTGTGGAAGTTTGATACCCTCATTTCCCCTTCGTCAGGCTAAAATGGTCCTTCATGCTTTGTGTGAGCTTCGTATCTTCATGCTTTGAAGGAAATTTGATCCCTGGATCAGACCCCGCTATTGGTAAGGCTGTGATCCTATGAATGAGCTCACCATTAATAGGAATTTTCTTGTCTCCTATCCACAGGTGGTCGTCATGTACTAACGCCAGCAGCTGCTTGACCACTATGGTCACCTGTGTGCTACGACCAAAATGGGGAACATCGAGCATCTTCAACAAACCAGCTTTATCCAAGCTAGAAGCCCACTGTTTTACTTCTAGAAATGTTGCCCCAGTCTCTGGATATTTGACGAAATGCAAGTATTGTCCCGGTGCGAATTGTGAAAACTTCCCGTGATCATTCGTGTCATGGTCGACATATTTGAGCTGGTCTTTTTTCCCTGTCATAGTTTCGACCAGCTGCACACCCGGTGGTAGCGAAGGGGTGCATAATGTGAACTTCTTTGCCCATTGATGTGGCTGAACTCCTGTTCGAATAGGATGAAGATATGGTGGGCACTACGGTGCAATGTTCTCAGCCCGTTCCAGTGGGATCTCTGCTGAACCAGAAGGATTCATCCTGGGATCATCCGATGTTTTCCCTGATTGCTTGTGTCTATATTCGTTCCGCTTAGAATGAACTTCAGGCTTAAACTTTTTCCTGGCAGATCATGTCTGCATTGGCTGAACCGGTGCTGGGGGAGTTTCTTCACAGGGTGTAGACGCAGGTGGGTGGGTGAAAAGGTTTGGTAGACCTGTCTGTTTAAATTCCCTCAACAGCTACTGAAACTCATGATCAGTTGACATGGATGCAATTGTAAGACTCAAGGAAATGAGTAATGTAATTTCCACAGGAATGGATGTCTTCTTATAGACTCTATCCCCAAAATCAGTCATAACTATGCATTGAAGTCACCAAATCTGACAGAGATCTTGTCCTAACGACGGTATATTTCCCAAGATCGCATTAATACCTGCAGTTAATATAGGGAATGTACCCACGCCACCATTTGTGATTTCTCCCAATGGTCGTATTTTAAGATCCAATAGATATTTCCACCTTTGGCACAACTAGTAACGCAGGCTGTGCCACAATAAGGGCATTCGACATTTCCTGATACCAGCTTCCACATGGAGTTGAACTTCCACCCACGACATAATGTCTTCCACCGCCTCAATAATTTCTTTCATGTTTGAAAGCTCTGTCAGAGATAGGTCCTGATATTCATGGAGAAGTTGGGTCACTTTTCTTACCATTTCTTCATCCCAATAATCTCCAATGGTAGCATACTTAGGTTGTTCTTTTGATCCAATCTTTACGGTTCGCGTCTTCAGGGGCTGCGTCACTTCAGGTGCTTCGACTGCTGGTCCTTGTACTTCGCAGTGTCCTTTTGACTTAGGAATGTTAATGTTGTGCGAATCGTCATCCTCGTAAATTGCAAGTTTATAACATTCAATTGTATTAGTTTCTTGTGCCCTCCAGTCAGGTTGGTACTCTGCTATTTCTTGATCATCAAAGACCTTGGTATGGATCAACCTGATAGTTGCGTCTAAAGCAGGACAAACATCGTTAATAGAAAATGTCAGCACAAAACTATCAACAAGAGTATCCCAACTTACAGTACCATGGTGAAGCTCATATTCCGTATACCATTTCTTTGCTATAGGTTCCAGAGTATGCACAAACCTATGTACCCACTCTGTACGAGGTACATGCTTCCAGGCTTCGTAGCATTGCTCCAAATGTTTATGTGGGCTAGTCTTACCATTAAACCTGCTTCGCACCTCCTGAGGTCGATCCATGAATCTCAGGCGAAGGGACTGTTGACAAACTTCCCAACTATGAATGTACTTTTTGTGACCATTCCACCATCTGGCTACTATGGCTCTGAATGCTGAATCTAAAGTCTCCATTTTCTATGAGTCTGGTACCTACACAGAGAATTGCACAATAAAATCTTCTGGGTCTGTCGAACCATAAAAAATAGGTAAGGTTCTTGTCTGTGAGCTAAGCCATCTGAGAGACTTGGTAATTCTGGCACATCTATGTCCATTTAGCTCATACAGTCTGTTCTGCCAGTTCTCTAGACCATCATTTGAGTCCATCATACAGGAGCTATCACACTACCAATCCATGACACCTTCGGCAATAGGATCAACATAATCTTCTTCCTTAGCTGTGATATTATAGATATGATTTAGGACATCCTAATCTTCATCTCTGAGTGGTTCGATGTACCTTTCTCCTTGAGAAGGGTCCAATGGTACTATGACTCTCAAACCCTTCCCTTCGAAAGTCATCTACCTCTTCTTAAGGTTAATGACTACAGCATTTTCCATTGCCCATTCAATTCCTAATAAGGTTGGATAGGGGTTAGTGTCATTAATTATCTCAATAACTTCAAAGTCTGCTAAGGTACTGACTCTATCAATATCTACTGGGACACTAGGAAATATTCCTAAGGGCACAATCTTCTGCTGATTGGCTAATCTCAGCTGTATAGGGGACCAATCAAGGGTAGGTTTTCCCATTTGTTCCCAGGTATTCTTAGTTAAGACATTTACTTTGGATCCTAGGTCCAAGATAACATGAGTCATACCGTACTCTCCTATCTGAGCATTCAATCTCATTTCCCTACCAGTTCTTCTGACTCTATTAACAGTTTTTTCCTTACCAGAACTTCACTGAGGTTCACAGGAAGCAATAAATTTCTGCAACTCATTTAAAGCATTATGATTCCTTAAGAGATTCATGCAACTCTGTAAAAAGGAGGAAAGTGTACTTACTTTATCTATCGAGTCTTCTTGTGGCTGCGACTACGGCTGAGGTTGTTGCATAGGTGCGACTGAGGTGCTTGGGTCAGCAAAGTCTCTCTTGGCTTCCATAAATGTCTCTTTTTCTCTTTCGACATCAAATGCTGGGATTTTCTCTGGGGCCTTACGAACCCAAGCCTCGTCAGGCTGTTTCTCCTTGTTCTGCACTTCCGTCGTGGCTCCACTCCTGGTAACAACATTAATGGCTGGAACAGGTCGTTGCTCCACAGCAATCAGCTGAATATTCTGAGTAGGGGCACTATTTATTTCTTGAATCTTGGCTATCAGCTACGGGCACTGGTCAATGACATGATCAACTACTCTGCAATACCGACATGTCGTAGTTAGGTTCCGATAGTCTCAAGCTAGATGTCCGCCTTGGTTACAATTATAACACACAACCTGGCCTTGTCCTCGTCTAGCCATACCACCACGACCACGACCTCTAAAAGTTCCGTGACCCGATGTACTACCGCAGTATCCATATCCATCATCATTTTGTACCCGATAAGTGTCATAAGTGCATTCTCTCATGAGGTCAAAGCTGCGACACTCATCTTCATTATGTCCCATTGACTTACAGAATTTGCAATAGGGGATCTTAGGGACTTGCACATAACTCTGTAGTAGATAGCAGTCTTCAGGTTGATGCTGGCTAGTTGTCCTAAAGATCTCACAATATAGAACTTTAGGGTTAAACAGGTTTGGCACACCAGTATTCAGGTAATTTCTTACCACAGGACACTGTTCCTTATCATGACCTTTTGTCTGACATTGTGTACACCAAACCTCTTCTCGAACGGCTTTCCCTTTCTTCATATCGCGAATCTCTAGAGCCATCACTGCCAACTGCGCTTGAATTTGAGCTATACCAGAATTATCTTTGACAGGGGCTGTTTCAAGCTTCATCACAATCCCCAAAGCCTCCTACTGATCAGCAACCTTCTGTTGCATGAGTGGAGCCCTGATATGTGGCAACAAAGCGGCAATGAACCATTCTTTGTGCTGCGCAGGTCCAATGGTGAAACTGACTTGATCTAGCAGAACTTTGAACCTCTGATCAAAGTCCCACACTGATTCTCCTCACCTCTGTTGAATTTCCTTGAGTTCAGTGATACACTGCGACTCTAATTTCGGCTTCTTAAATTCCTTTATCATTGTGGCTTTTATATCAGCCAAGACATGGTTCTGAGTACTGGAATACTTCATGAACCAGGTCAAAGCGCGGTCTCTAAAAGAAGTAATCAGCTACGCTCTTCTTGTATCCTGATTTGTAATGTTCTTAGCAGTCCACACTACTTCACATAAGAACCAAAACTGTTCTGGATCCTCTGATCCAGTTCCTTTGAAAACAGGGAGCTTAATATCATCATTCATGTGGGCCATAGTAGATCTTGGGGGGGTTGGAGGGGGCCTGGGAGTAGGAGGGGAGGAACTTACTGAGGTAGACTGACCTGCGACAGGGATACTCAGGCTAGGGTTACTTTCAGACTGTGACGGATTCTCAAGGATAACAGGTCTTTGCTGCGGGGTGATCGGAGGGTTTCCACCAAAAGGGGTTTCTTCGGGCTCTGAGGCTGCTAGACTTACGGGGTTAGACTCGGTATTCTGACCTAGGGTATAGGAATCAAAATTTCTCTTGTACCTTTTGTCACTTCGCAGCAAACCAATTTGCTCATCGAAGGGACTTTCACTTGCAAACATAGGTTAGTAATACAAAATCTAACAGTCTGATTCAATGAACAATATACCTTTTTCAGCCAATAGCATTTTAATTCTCAAACTAAATGAATTCAAGTACTTACCCCTTGGTCCTTTGAAAAACTGTCATTCGGCTTCGCTGAAGGATGTACTTGTGTCAATGGTGAACTTCGTCACAAATGCTGCTTCAAGGGTTCGTGTCGTCCAAAAATCAACAGCGTGGGATATCTCATTGTTCACCCTTTTCAATATATTAATTCTTACGGTGGTCCAATCAGGAAACTAACTTTCTTGGAAGTTCGTCCTTCTCTCTGTCAACCTGGATAACCACTGGTGAAACTCTATGTGGATACTACCAAAGAATATTTCATAAACATCAGAAAAAACATACCTTTGTAAAAAGTCGTCCGAACTACAACGCGGATCTTTGTTCTCATGCTGAGCAAATTTGAGATAGGTCTCTTCAATCCAGTCACCAATTTCTTTTACGGAGGGTCTCCAAAACATCGCCCTCAAGGTATGACATAGGTCCATCTTCAACAGATACTGAGTTCACTCGGCAACGGAACCAATTTGTTGGGCTATATGGCAGACCCAGGTTTTATACCAGTAACTTCGCACCAACAAAAGACCCACAGTGTTGGCCCTTTTGGCAACAACCTACAAACAGGTTGCAGTCTCACCCGAAATAGCTATTGGGTGCCGCAGAACCAAGTCTCTACAAGTGAAAGAGGGATATTAATGTACCTTTAGCCTTTAACAAATTATGATCATACAATATAGAGCTTCGACAATACGTATATAACTTTGCAACTAGATAAACAAACAGTTACTTGCTTAACCCTTACTGGGAATTCACAGCGAAGTTATTATTTAGTAGTGATCTTACTTATTAGTTATTTATTTATCAATGCATAACTGAACATAACAAAAACAACACAAAAGAACCACAACACCAGATATAACGTGGTTCACCCCCAGTGTAGGGGCTACGTCCACAGAACTGTGTTTTATTCAACTCTCTACAAAAACCACAGTTCTGATCTGCGCAGTCAGCTGCAGATCCCTTCAATTCCTCAAAGCCACGCACATAGATGCAGGCCTCTACGCACACAGCTAGAGATCTTCTTAATCACCCAAAACCCTCTGTGCACATAGCTGCAGAGGTTGTCCACGCACACAGCTGGGATTTAACCTTTCTTACAAAACAAGCCTTAGCTTTGCATCAATTTATCTTACATCAAAAATCCTAACCTGACTCATTTACAAGAGTGCTTATTTATATAGTGCACTTATTACAAAATTATGGGCTTAAACCATGGGCACCCCGAACCCTAAACCCTAGAATTAAACCATGGGTTAATTACAAAAAGAGGGCTTTGACTCAACCCCGACACCCCTAAGACTATTTTGAGTTGTAACTCCGCTTACAAACTCCCACAAAGCTCGTGGAGTTACCCACCTTAAGGACCGTTAGGGTGCACGCCCCAACAAGGAGTTGTCGTTATTTGTCAGCATTACATTTTGGGACTCACGTGGTTCTTCCACATACTGTTGGTATATCGAATGGCCTTTCATGTACCCTTGCAGTATATAGAAAGGTACTTCATGTACTCAATTGTATATCGAAAGGCCCCTTGTGAACGATTATGCATTAGATAGCACTACTACCGATTTGAGCTCCCTTGTACCTTGCGTATATTGAGAGACCCTTTTAGGAATCCTTAAACCATCTGAGTTATCCTTTTGGCCTGTCCTGTGAGGTTCCTGACTCTTATCCACTCCTTTCACATGTTTGCTTATTTCTTTCAGTTTGAGTAGTACTTTCTTGTGCATGGTAGTTAGCGGGTTATTAGAGAGTTTAGAGATGGCACCCTCATCTGGGACTACCACTCAAGAGGTCCCTTTCCAAGGTGTACTTTTTGTATTCCCTCCAAGTGAAGGTATTGGTCATCCCTTTATTGCCACTCTAAATCTTCCTGGATTAACTATAGGATTAACGGTCTAGCTTTTTAATCCGGTAATTCCTATTACACCTAATGTCTCAAATGTCGCCTCTCCTCTGAGAGAGGATCGACCTCAACCTAATCCCTCTCCTTCTTCGTCGGTTGTTGTTCCACCCCTTTCTTCTTTTTCGCTTGACCAAAGCTCTATGGTTAGTATTCATGTGGGTAAGAAGAAGAAGAAAGGGAAGAGTAAGAAGAAGAAGGATAAGAAAGAGAAAAAGTAGCAACTATCTACCCTTGATGGTGCTCATTCTAAGAGAACACCCGGAAAACCCAAGTTCCCTTGTAAGCTTTGCAAGGGGGACCACCTTCTTAAGGAGTGTCCTGGTCTCTCTTGTGTACAAGAAAAGTGTTCTAAAAGGTCCAAACTATTTGTGTCATCAACCTCTGATCATCATGTTGATGATACCCCCTCAACTAGTGACCCATTGGTAAAAGGTCATAAGGGTAAAGTCCTATATCCTTGTTTGATATGCAAGGCTATGCATCATACTTTTCTTTGTCCAAGCATGGATGAAGCTTCACATTGGTTGGAAAATATTACTGACCATCAACATGTGATTCCAATGAGTGATAGTAAGTTATCCCTCGATCCCCCACTGGTTGACCAAGTGGTCAATTCATATTTATCTATGGTTGATCCCACTCCTCCTTTAGAGAGTGAAGTTAAAGTGGTTGAGTTTGTGTCATTTCCACCTGATCCCACTCTTTCCTGAGAGAGTGTTAAGACTAAAGTAGTCTCTTTGACCAAATCTTCATCTTGTTCTTCTCTTCCAGTAGAGAATGAACTGAATCCTGCTGAAGTTTTCGTGCTTCATTCTGATTGTTCTCGACAAAAGGAAATTTTGTCTGTTTCGACAGAACCCTCTACGAGTAGTGATGTTATTTCCTTTGACTATAGTAACCTAATAGAGTCTCGTCTTCATTCGAGTGATCCTTTCTAGATAGTTGTGAATATTAATGCTAAGCGGATGCTTCGCACTATTGTTGACAAAGGGGCTTCTGTTAGTACTCTATCCTCTACTGCTTGGAAAGCTTTAGGTTCTGCTCAGCTTGTGCTAGCCACCAATAAGATACTGGATTTCAATAGAAGGCCTAATGCACCTTTAGGGATCCTTCCTCATTTTCTTATTACATTAGGAGGGAAAACTATTTGTATCAATGTTATGGTGGTCCAAGGTCCTTTAGATTTAAATTTTCTCCTTGGACATGATTATGTTTATGCCATGAAAGCCATAGTGTCCACACTTTTTCCCCATGATGGGAAGATTGTGACCATCGATCAGCTTTCTTTTGTTACACCTGACCATTGCATTACTCCTAGTAATCAGACTACCCTAAATGTGCCGCATGTTCTTGTGGTTCCTTCCCCTTCTTCTAGTTAGCTTCTTCCTGTCATAGGTAAAATGGGGGGCATGGCTCCATCCTATGGACATCATAATGGATCTAAGCCGCTAGCTTTTATGTAATGGTGGAAACCTAGCAACCTATGGATATCATGTTTGGTAGGAGCAGGTTTTAGAGCATAGTTTACTTTTGGTTTCAAGCTGCTTTGAAAATAAAACCACTCCTTAAGCATAGTTTACGCTTTTGGTTTCAAGCTTGCATAAAAATGAAACCATGTCTAGAGCATAATTTACTTTTGGTTTCAAGCTCATTAAAAAATAAAACCACTCCTTAAGCATAGTTTACGCTTTTGGTTTCAAGCTTGCATAAAAATGAAATAGAACCTGATCATCATGTCAGTTTTCCCTAAGCAAAGTTCCCATTCTATGTCAAGCTCATTAAAAAATAAAATAGCACCTGACCATCATGTCAGTTTTCCATGAGCAAAGTTCCCATTCTATGTCAAGCTCATTAAAAAATGAAATGGTTCTCCTCAAGTATAGTTTACCTTTTGGTTTCAACCTTGCATAAAAATGAAATCATTCGTGAGAAAATTTTCCATTCTATGGAAGCTCATTAAAAAATGAAATGGATTTCCTTAAGCATAGTTTACCTTTTGGTTTCAACCTTGCATAAAAATGAAACCATGTCCCAAGCATAGTTACCTTCCATTTCAAGCTTGTGTAAAAATGAAATGGATCCCCTTCGCTTGAGTCGAGTCTTCCCTTTAGTGTTAGAACTTGAACCTTCTTTCCATCTACCCAATTCTTGTTCTTCCTACCCCTGGTCAAAATTTTCACATTAGTAACCAGGTTTTTAGGTTTGGTATGGAAAAAGAATAATCATATGAAACAAAGCTTGGGGGCATGTCGAGCCACTAGCAACCATGCATGGGCTAAGCTTTACTAGCAATCATGCTGGGGGAAAGATTCCAACCTCTCTATATCATGTTAATGGGATTTTTCAAGGATAAGTTTACTTATTGGTTTCAATCTTACGTAAAAATGGAACCAAACCTTGAGCATTCTTTCAACTGATCTTCGAGTTCATTAAAAATAGTGAGATGGTGTTGACCTTACTTTTCATTTTTCATGCTTTGGTTAAAACATGAAAAGTGGTTTGAGATTAGTTTGTTAATTTTTCATGCTTTGGATTCAAACATGGTAAAGGTTAATAGAGTCTTCTTTAAACACTTTTTGGACTCTTAAAATGTGAAAATATCGTCGAGCGTTTATTACGACACTTTGTCACACTCGTTAAAAATCTAGTATCAAAGTTTCAAGTCCATTTCAATTTTCTTTCCAAGCTCATAAAATACAACATTGTGTAAAGAAACGTTATGGATTCCTCTTTTCACCTCTTTTTCAGGCTCCTTAAACATGAAAAAGTTGTCGAGTCCATTTCCAATTCTTTCCAGGCTCGTAAAATATGACATTGTGCAAAGAAACCTCATGGAATTCTCTTTAAACCCTTTTCAGACTCCCTAAATACGAAAAGATTGTCGAGCAATCTTGTCTTCTTCATGCTCATTAAAGTATTTGAAGAGTCATCCGTTTGACAGTAGGTTATCTCTTTCTCGGTTCGGATAGGACTATTTACGAGAAAGGAACACTCCAGCCAATCATAAATGGAAGAGTTCCCTAATGTATGATTTTATACTTTTTCAGGCCCTAGAGACTAAATCATACGAAAAAGGACCTCCATGGATTTTTCTTTCATATTCATTCAGACTCTCTAAACATGAATGATACCGAGTTTTCTTTCAGTGGACTCGTTAAATTAAAAATTGAGAGACCCGTTTTGGGAACGAACCCCTCCTCTCTCAGGTTCGTAAAACATATTAGACTGGACTTGTCTTCTGATAAGCTATATCAAGTGTTTGTTACCTTCTTTGAACTCGTAAAACTGAAAAGACACACTCATTGATCATGATGGGGAAAATGGGAAGTGAATCATTTTGTAAATAATGACAATTGTTTGTCATTACCTTTGAACATGGCACTTGTCTGCATAATCATGTTAGTCAATTGGCTATTCAGCTAATCTCCATGACGATCCACTTTCATGAGTCATGCCAATCCTTTCAGTCATTCAAAAGAATGCATTGTCCACTGTCACATTGTGTATCTGCCCTATCTAGTCATCCTGCCCAATGTTCAAAGAGGATTTGACAAAGTTTTACCTCTACAGTCTACACAGTCTTTCTGTCAATATCTTTGAGTCAGTCATATGGTTACTACATTCACATCATTCCAGAACTATGTTCTGAGTTTCGTGTCATCGATGTGGGACTCATCATGGTGCTCGTTCCATGAGACTATTCCCATTGACATGAGATCATCATATGGGAAATAGTCTTAGAAACAATATTTAGTACCTTAAGATCTGTATGCCTTAATGATAGATTCTCTTGCTCTCAACATAGGTTCACATCATTGACCTTTTATCGATAGAATTGACTAGGTGTTTGACATCAGGACATCTATTCACACTCAATAGATTGTACTAGAGTACCTTGGGAATCATTGACATTAATGGTGATATTCCTCGCACTTGTTAATGGTTCACATCATTGGACGATAATCAAGTGCTTTCTACCATGTTTGACTTCATATCATTGTAATCACATGGATAGAATCATACTTTGTAGAAGACGAGATGAAGACCCTGAGCATTTGTCTAAAAGTGCTCATTGCTTTTTCCCTAGGTTGCGATGGGGTTTTGTATATCTAGCACGGATCCACATTTGTATGGTTGTGGCTATGCTCAAATTTTCTTCTGTATGACATAGATCTAGGTTGTATGTCTGGTAGCTATGTCCAATTTTGAGTCCTCTATCACATGGATCTACGCTGTATTCTAGTAGCCATGCTTGTTTATTCCACTCATGGATCTGCATTGTATTGGTCTGCAGCTATGATTCTGGTTACTTATGTCTATGAGTCAACATACTAATGTACTACAGATGCCTACTTTACTGCATAATCTGATCAAGCTGACTTTTTCATATCTTGGTGATGACTTGTTCTCAAAGCTCTTGTTTATCGTATCACTCTAAGACTCATGCTTTGGGGGGAATCCTTTTCTACCAAAATCCCATCACCATCATGTGATAAGACATTTGACATACCTACTTCCACTAAATCCTAGCTTCTGGAGTGGAAACTAAATGGTCTTTTATCAAATTGTCATACAAATTCCCAACACCGCGCATGCCCCTTTATCCAGGAGTGGTACCTCTGCTCGCACCGCCTTTCATCGGTTGTCCACATGTGGTGCCACCACCCACTGCCTTTCATCCATAGGCAGCTATTACCAGAATATCTCTTTAATAGAAGGAGAATCACGGTACCCTGGGTAAAAAGGGAAAAAGAGAAGTTTCTCGAGGCTTCTAGATGATAAGACTCATGTACTGCCTTATCTCTGCTGTTGTGGGTTGGTTGAGCTCGAGATCCCTCATCCTAGGATCTTAGAGGCCACCTCACCCACTAATTTATCAACCATCTCTATCCATTAAAGCCCTATAAATATGAGCTCATAGCCATGGTTGAGAGGATAACATTGAAGGTATTGTTATGTTGTTGGATTGATTCTTGGCCTAGGATATTTTGGAGAGAGCATAGAGAGCTAGAGTCGGAACTTTTGGGGATGAAGAGCTAGTTTCAGGGAGATGCATTTCAACACTAAGGCTTGGTTGTAAACTTCTTCATATTTCTAATGCAAGTTGATTTATGTCCCAAATATGATGTTGTTGTTGTGATTTCGCATATATATGTTGCTAGATTCCTTAGTCACTAGCATAGATTAATAGATCATATTCTGGTTGCTTTGATTCATTTCATGTTGAGCTTTTTTGCAGATACATAGGTGAAATGTCAAAGCCTTGTATTCCAGATATCTACAGTGTCTAGGGAGAGTCTTCAACCTCTATCCTCTATTTGTTCTATATCTGAACCATTCAGACTAGTGGAACACCTTGCTGTTTGCAGGAGGTGAAATATTCTAGCTAATAGTGGCATTGAGGAAAAAGTGAAGACATTGACAATGCATGGTTTGTGATTTGAGTTGTTGTTCGAAGGTCAACCAAAGGGTTTTCACCGCCTCCTAGGTATTTCTAACACATTATTTCTTACTGATTTTGTGTTATGGAAGGAGCTTCAAGTTCATTTTTCATGTGCAAGTTCCTAGATAGAAAATAAGAGTGTATAGTTGATGGAGAAGGAAATGTATTCAACTCAATTCTCTCTATGTGCAACATTTATTAGTCCAAAGAATAGTTATGGAGTTTTAAATCACAAGGAATAGATGTTTTCGATGTGTGGAATTCTTTTATGTATTATTTCTCTATCGAGCAAACCTTGTATTACCCAGAATTTGTAGAGTGGTGTGTAAATAATTATTCTCCCACTAAGAGAGTAATTATGAACAAAAATGCTACTAGGATCCTTTGTTAAATTAATGCAAAATTCGTCTGAGATGTTCTGAATGTGCCTGATATTTTTCCTGTAAATATTGAAGCCCTTAGTGAAGAAACCCTAGTCCAAGTGTATATGGAATGTAAGTCTACGATTAAAAATTTCTTTTTGACAACAAATCTAAAAGTTGGTCATGTGGTAGAGAGTCTTTCCTTTCCCATGGATGTTCATCTTTTTCAAGAAGAGGTCCAATTGGTGTTGTCAATATTGAGTCATATATTGGTTTATGATGATGACAAGTTAGTGAGTAAATTTATGATTGGTTTTCTATTGAAGACGAATTTACCAGAACCAGAGACAAACCAGGTATGTTGTTTTGGTTTTGATGAATTATTAGTCACCACAATTCATTTTCAACTAGTGGATTTTCCCAAGATGAGACATTTCAGATATCAACCGTACTTACTGAACATGTTCCTATGCTCAAATGTCTTTGAGTTTCTTTTCATCAATACAATTTTTCTCCTAGGCTACCTAGGAAAATAAATAAGTTTGAGCTTGTGAATAAAATCATGACAGAAGTATACATAATACTTTTTGATGAAAAGTTGACAAGAGTGTTAGATGAAATGAAAAGTACTTTGCATCCCTCGATGGAAATTTATACAGGAGACTGGTTTTTATATAAGGAATTCGTTGTTGTTCATGTTTATGGTTACACAGGACCACCGTACAAATTACCTGCCTTTCTGAATCCTAGAATGTTTTCGTTAGAATTTATTAGGTAGAGGTTGTGTTCAGAAGAAGAACACTTTGGTGCTTTTAATAATCCTTCCGATGTAAAGTTCCCATTCAATATGGACCCTTTCATTTTCAAAACAAAGATGCGTTGAATATTGTTGAAAAAATGTTAGAGGCTATGGAATTCCAAAAAATGGAGAGGATAAACTATAATCCAATGAAAATCATATTTCAACAAGCACATAAAAATAAAAACAAGGGCTTCGAACATCAATTAGTAGAAGGCATGGATAAAATAGGTAATTTGCTGAAATTTTAGCAGGATTATGAAGGAGTTAAAGAAGACATAATCGAGGCATATACAGAGAAAGGAAATGAATTGGATATAATTGTACAAACACCATCGGACTCTACTTTGGTAAATAAAATGGCCCTTTCAGAAATTGACACAATGGATGTCGATGATGAAAACTCAAACAAAAGACTAAAGATACAGCCTAAAAGGGAAATGACGATGAAGGATGAGCATAGTGCATATGATGAAAAAAAGCTCTTATTTTACAACAACAACATGTACAAATAAGAGAAAATTATTTTACTAAAGAAGGTAGCACAAGATCTGACTATAGATATAGATCTAAGTATGACTTTGTTTCTAGCTACGCAAAACAAAAGAAGAAAGCTTTAAACGAAACACAAAATTTGTTTCCCTAGGTGAGAAAGTTAGTAGATCAACAATTGTCACTAATTTCCACCAGTGATTTAGAGATGAACACTCTTAAATTTACTATGATAGATGATGGGAAAGTTTCTGAAATGGGGTTCAGTCTGGATAAAATCAGCATGCCTAATAAAATCCAGCTCCATCAACAAACTAATTATCTTTTATACTATGATTTACTAAAGACCACATTCAAGATTACAAAGATGTAGGAGGTCATTGATAGGTTGGAGAACCAACTCCACCAAGAGAAAGTGGAGAACAAAGATGATTCAATTCAGATTAAAAAATTATAGACATACCTTATAACTTCATGGACTGAACTAACTAATGTTCAAGCAACTAAAAAAATGCTAGAAGAAAAAGAAAAAAACTATCCAAGCCCTTAAGAAAAATTGAAAGTTCCAGGTACGTAGCATGTTCAGTTATCAGAGTTGACAATGTTACAGCAAGAAAAAGATAAAATTTACTAGGAATTCATCGATTTTAAGGGGAAAATGTTAAATTTATCGAAGGACAAAGAGGCCTATGAAATTGAATGATATGTATCTGTGTCCCATATGTCATCTTTGCCAATCGAAAAGTATAAGAGGAAGTGTTGGAGGAGTTGATGAGACAACCCTTGATTCAAAATGATGATCAAGTAAGAAAATCTCCCACTGATGAATTATTTGTTTCCATGTCACAGATAAATTTGAGAGAGGGAGAAATCAAAGAGTTGAAAGAAGGTAATGTCAATATTAAGTAGGAATTGGATCAAAGTATTGAAGAAAGAAACAAAATTTCAGGTGAAAAGAAGCAACTGTAGAAGAAGATCAATGAATTGAATGAAAATATGATGGACAAAGTACCCCTGTAAGGAGCTAAACATCTTATTTTGGATACTTTGACTATATAAATCACTAAGTTGATATCCTACTTAAATTATATGAATGCTAATAATGTAATAGTGGATTTATCTATTAAAAGATGTAAATTGGTAAATGAAAATCTAGACAAAAGGCCACTAGACACTACACAAAATTCGGTTAATTTCTTAAAGAAATTGACATGTGAAGACATGCAAGAGATAGGAATCATGGATAGGCTAGCTATCATTCCATGGGATAGAAAGTTTATTAATAAACATATTTTGGTCAAAGTTGTACAAGAGAGAGCAGATCAGATGCTTCTGTAGGTGAAGGATTTCAAGCAATTTTTTCAAGAACACTTCGATGAAGGACTTCCTTCATTCTAGGATGATAATGGCAAGTTATTTTCTAAAGAACAATATTGCTAGTGGATAATCATATGGACCACTCCAAATTTACAAAAACGACAAAAGGACTAACATGAAAAGTCATTATAGAGACATTGAATGATGACTTTGATATATTTAAATGGTTATTGATCACTCAAAGAAGTCTACCACCTATTTGATCTTACACCCGGAGTTAGAGGTGGTGATTAAAGAAATGATGGATTGTGACCTCCTGAATCATGAACAATGGAAGGCTGTGGAAAAAATTTGGAAAACAAAATATAGGATACACTAATGATGAAAAAGTGTCACAATGAAAGGGAGCAGTTCAAATATCTCTTTGGTTCACTACATGGAATTTCTACAAAATTTGTTTCTTATAAAAAATAACTGAGTTACTAGATTCCTAGGAGTTAGGGATTTAGTTAAAAGAACATTGATTTACAAGAAGTTTGTTAAACATTTTCTCGGGGAGCCATTTTGTATATAATTTGAATTTTATGATGTATTGGGGGTTGGATCCCAAAGAAAAAAAGCAGATTGTTCATGGAAAATATTTTCTGAATACAATTTTGCAGAGAATAGAAAAAATGAACTTTTTTTTGAGACATAAATTATTGTGGTAATGGTTTTAAGATTATGATCTCCTCTATGTGTATGTGTAAATATTTACCTCTGTTTTCATTATGTGTTTTTATTCTTAAGGATTCAGTTGAGAACAAATGATTTGGAATTCGTCTATGATGCTCCAAATCCATGCAGCTAGATACTCATTATTTTATGTCTAACACTACATTAAAATTCTTCTCTAGTTTGTGCTTTGATGTAATGGATTGTTTTATCTTGATATCAACTGCCATCCTCTACTGAAACTTATGACTGGAGAACTATTGCATTCATAGCTTCTAAAATCTAAGACAATTATTTTCATTTATCTACAAAATTGAATATATTTATTTGATATGACTCCATTAGCCCAATGGTTTCTTTCTTTTGATCTTTCCATCATAATGTGAAAATTATTGTGATTCACAATTGGAAAATTATATCCATTCTACTTGAAAGAATAAATTATTACTCTTGTACAATTCCATAGTAATTTTGTTGAGGGAGGCCCCTCTAACTAAAGAGGCTATTTTTTGGTCTAAAGTGTGTTTGAGGTTACCTCTAGAAATTCCTTTCCATAGGAAAAGGAAATTTCTGAGTGCTAATAGTCTTGTTCCTCTCAAGCATTCATATAAGTTTTCCTAAAACAAAGTACAAGTAGATTCATAAATCAATTACAGAGCCCATATTGCATTGAGCACATGAGAGAGGCGGTTCCTTTGGTGATGTGTAGAATAGAGATGGATAGAATTATACTAAAGAAATGGGACACTAAATATCCACCACCAACCCCTCCAAAAAGGCCGAGGCATACCAATATTTCTCTTCAAGAGATCATATTGTAGGATACCTACATTTTTATAAATACATGGACTGTAATAGGGCATGAACTTCGAACTTTCCCTTTTCTCTATTCCTAAGAGCTCTACCTGTGTTTAATCCTTTGTGAATCTTTGAAAGATAAAAAAAAACTTATTGGATTCTTGCGCATTATTATTCAAGTGACATGTGATAATTGTTACATGATATTAGTTAGTATTATGTCAGTTAGTTAATATCACTGTATATGTTTTATATTAATTCAGAAATCAATCACTTTAATTCAATATTTTAGTGTGAACTCTATACATACTTTTGTATAGGTTTGGTCTAATGGGAAGTATTATTTTTTAATAAGCTTTAAAAATATCTTGATGCACCCACATAGCTAGCTCTTGCTTTTTTTGCAAGGATCTCTACATATCTAGTATTTTTAAGTCTGCAAAATATATGGATGATTTGTCAGATAAAAAATATGGTTAATTTTAACCTGGTACTAATCACAAATTATACGAACTTGTAACTGGACTAGAAAATTTTGGGGCACTAATTGATTCTCTATAGATTCATATTCTGTATTTATATTTGGTATATAAAGTCATTTTGAAGATCAAGAATTCTAATGTATTGTATTAATGATTGTGGTGAAGATATGTGGATGTTTGTTGTGAATATGTTGTATAGCCTCACATATTTGTACTGTTGCGGTGATGTCTCTTTGACAATGATGATGAGGTGAGGATTGTTATATTTTTGAGTGAACTAGATCTAGTATTATGATTGAGATTGTTTTCTTGTTATGTTTTGGAATAAAATTATTGCTAGGATTGTGATTCTTTTTCATTCTTATGGTTGACTTGTTTCTCTTGGTATATTTTGAAGTTACAAGTTAGTGCTAGGATGGTGAATTGTAGTTTATGGTGTGATTCTACAATGTCTTTATTTTTTTGTTGTCTCCTAGATTAAAAATATTGTGCTGGTATACTTCATTCTCCTTGGTCACATTCGTTAGCAACAAGAAACAATGAAAAGCTACTTTAAAGTGATTGTGAAATCTAAATGTAAATATGTAGTGGATTTGAGCCTTCGGTTTCAAGATCAGGAAACACTATACCTAAATTCTCTTGGTGGAGATGCTTCTTTAGATAACAATGGAAGGGACTTTAAAGAGTTTATTTATGGTATCTTACACTTTCCACTGGTTAACCTTGAAACAAGTTTACAAACCTATGTGAGTAATTTATGCAATATTTTGTTAAGTTATTTCTTACCATTGGATTATAAATGAATTGTTGGCTTGCTTGTCCTTTGTATCTCTGAATGTATAGGAGGATAACAAATAACCTTTCAATGTAGCAGATGTTCCAAAGGAGGTAAAATCATAGCCCTTAGCAGAGAAGAAATCCCCTGGTAAAAAGGCAACGATAACAAATATTGGGCTCGCTATTGTTACTTCAATTGCAGAAACATATGAAAAATTAATTTACTCTATTCCTTAGTTTTCATATTTTGGAAAACTTTTCAAGGTACCGTGGATTTGTAATTTTGAATTTCATTTGAATTTTAGTAGGATGTGTTGGGCCCAGAAATGGCCTCTTTTGACCACACTTAATTACCTCTTCTTGTTCTATCCTACCCTATTCAACATGCCAATTAAATGCTTTACCCCCACTCTACTCTTCAAACCACCAAGGTATGATTGGTCATTATTTATTTTATTAATAATTATGATTGTGATAACTAAGGCATCATATCTCTCAATTTGCTAACATATTATGGTTTATAAAGGTATTTTGAGGTATATGGACTGCAGGAAGATTGGGCTAAATAGGTTACGAAAAGAAGGGGCATTCACTGCTTTATATGATCCCCATCCATCCTATCATCACCCAAGGAATGCGGCTCCAGTATGATATCCCAAACAAAGCTGTGTCAAGGTAGCTGTAACAGAATGCGTCAGAATTGGAGATCAACAGTGCATTGCTGCTTGTGTGTATCCATAATCTGAAGATATCATCACTCCTGGGGCAATTAACAATTTTCCTATGTTTCCTATTTTTCATCCTGCCATGTTTATAACAGCCATTGTCATTTAGGGTTCCTGAAGATCAGAGATCTTCATGGATGCCCCATAATAGGATAGGATGTTATGATTTACATTGTATAAATATGGAGAACTATTTCGAGCCAGGGGTTGCTGAACATATAATCAATTCATTGTATTAGCTGTGAGGAGGAATTGTGTATTCACTCTGTCTTTTAATACAAGGAGTTACTTCTGATCTAAAGGTTTTTACGTGTGTTCAGCTAGCATATCTGTGTGAAGGATGGGCCTGCCTTCCACAGGGATCGATGTGTTAAATTAGGTCTTTTCAATTATTTTGTTGTGTGATGTTATGCTAATTTTACTTCTTCATGGGAATCTATAACAAGTTTGGATTTACAGTGTGTCGTGATTGCATTCCTTGGATATCTGTAGTGGCATAGTGTGACAGTCGACTGAGTAGGTAATTATTTCTTATGCAATTTGTGTGGTAATTGTAACAACTCTGTTCATCCTTAGATCTTTTAGTTGTCATTTCCATGAATCTTTGTAGCTTGTCTCTTATTTTTATGATTACAGAATTTCATTCCTGTACTTCAATTTCCTAGAACAGCTAAACTCAATATCTATATTTTGAATTCCTAGATCAATATTCAACTCATGTTTTTGGATTCCTAGGATAATCAAATTAGGTAGTTGAGTTAATCATTAAGTGGTGCGAACAGGATTTTCCCTTATCTACAATTGTAATTTAGATGTGACTTTTTCCATTCTTAGACCAAGCCATAGCAGAAGGTAATTGTGATTGCATTCCTTAGAAGGTAACTAGATTAATTAGATTCTTGGGATGAGCATAGCTGAGTAGAGGATAGTATTGTTCAATTACAGTGATTTCGTGTTTAAGCATATACTGTGCATGTATCCTTGAAATACAAGACTTTCCCGGGTTGACAATAAATATTGTACACTCTGTATGTTAGTTGTAATTCACTTGCATATTGGGTGCTTGACATTTTGCTGCCATTGCTGGGGAAGGATAAAGATTAAACACCATCATTAGTTGCATCCTGTAATTGTTTCTATTAAGTCTTTTTCATATTTTTTTCTTCCGCTGTAATGATTTGGGTTGCATGAATACAAGAAGGGTAAAGTGCAATCATCTTTTAATTGCCAAAACCTTACAAAATACTAACAGTGCAGGTGGTTTGGGTTGTCGTTGAGGTCGATAATTGGGCAGAAGAACATTCATTAATGATCTTGTTGACAAAACTGATTCATCCACCAGGGCTTGCCATCAGGAAATGCCTATTAGAAGAAGCCTTGCTGATCCTGGGGCACCAGCATTAGGGTCCATAGTGGAGAACACATGAGCAGCCATGACTTCCCCAAATATCCCTGCAGGAGAGGACAAAGCTGGTACAACCGGACCTGTTGGTAGAATCCCAATCTACCACATTTATGGGAAGGTTGTAACTGAAGAAGAGTGGACACAGTTCCACCAGAATATTGGTGATCAGTGGAAGAATGAAGAAAAGAACGAAGAGAGGAACGAAGGAACGAATGAAGAGAGAAAGGAGGAAGAGAAAACATAAGAAGGAATGAGTAACAGACATGAATCTGACGAAGAAGAGGCAATGGGGGAAAACCATCATCATGAAAATCATTGCCTTCCTGGAGGAACGGTGGCTACACTTCAATTACCGATTCAATGGCCAGAAGAGACAGCCCCTATGAAAAATATATCACCATCGGTGTTGCCTTGCTTCTATGGAAAAGCGACAGAGGCCCCAGATGAATTTCTTTTCAAGTTTGATATCCTCTATTGCAGGTACGACTACATCACCGATGCATAAAAGATGAAGCTCTTCCCTACCACTCTTAAGGACAATGCATTACGCTAGTTCATGAACCTAGGAGGTGGAACTGTCACTAATTGGGACAGGATGAAACATGTGTTCCTGGAGAAATATTAGGAATATTGAAACACCAAAGAAAAAAGAGAAGAATTGTTCAAATTGGTGCAGAAGGAAGATGAGAGTCTAGAAGATTTTGTAGAAAGAGTCTTATACAATGTCCAAAAGAGTTGGACAGACAAACATGGGGTTAGATGTGCTCATGATAATCCTACTTCGCAAGATTAGGGATGATTGCCTAGATATGTTAAACCTATTAGGAAAGGGGGATATCTCTAAGGTATCTTTCGAGAAGATTGTGGAATTATTTAAAAGGTACTCCAGGGGATCTTCCAGGAATAATAGGTGAGACAAACAAGCTAATATAGAATGTGATGTCTTTGATAGAACTCAAAATTCATCTAATGGAGAAGCCACCCATGTAGAGATAGGAAATCTCCTTGAAAATTTTAAAATAGAAATGATGAGCTCTATCTCCTCGAAAATTGACGTCCTGAAAGAAAAACAAAAACAGGCAGTAGAGGACCTCACACTAGGTGTGTTATTCCCTCGATGTAGAAAGAACCATCCTCTGAGGGAGTGCCCTCTTGACAAGGTAGAGGTGTGTCAGCTGTACAAGCTGAACCACAACATAAAAGAATGTCCCTCAATTCCCCAAGTGAAGGCTGTTCTGTAGGCATCAACTCCAAAGGTGGAACCGGCCTACTTCATTGCATAGAAGAAACCTTGGCAGCCTCAAAACCAAGGTATGACCCTAGACTCATTTCCATTTATGAATAATATGAGCCATTGGAATAATATGCAAAATGTGAATACATAGTTTCCTTCAACTTATTCTCAGTGGAACCCTTCTCAACCTTCAATAAAAAATTATAACCCATGGAATCCCTGCACACAGCCACCACACCAACCTACTTTTTGGTCTCATGGATGGAGGAATTTCCATCTAGGGAATCGGTTTCCTCAACAACCTCTACATCAACAACCACCATATCCTCTTCAATATCCTCAATACCCTCATCAGCAGTCGCAGCTACAGTTGTAGAACAATTTTGCCCTTAATGCACCTATACGACCTCAGGTGCCTACTCAACCTAATCCTAACTCAAACAATAAAACAGTCCATCAATTTGAGACTGTCAACATGCCCGCCTACTCCCTTTCTCTTATGCCTTACAACGATATTCATTTACGGTCAGGGAAAATAGTAGAGCCTGTGATCATAGAAGATGTTCCACCCTTTGTACATGAAGAAGGGCTGAATCCACAACATCTATCCGATACAATTCCCATTATTGAAGATGCTGAACATCCCACAAATGGGACGACTGAAACACAAAATGATAAATCCAGCGATACGCAGCCTACCCAGCTAATTAGGAAACCACTGTATCTCGAGAGATTAATGCTACCAAGGGTAGGGGGACAACCTCAGTTTAACCTCTTGGGAGAGTTAAAGAATCTTTATGTTAAAATCCCCCTCCTTCAAGCTCTTTAGGACGTACCTATCTATGCTAGAACTGTTCGGGACCTATGCACAAAGAAACCATGGAGGAAGCCCAGAGATCCTCCCACTGTCCATGTCATAGGGAACTTATGTGCATTAATAATAGGTAAAACCTTACTGGCCAAGTATGATGACCCTGGGAATCCCACTGTCACTGTGCATATTGGGCATACACACATACCCAATGTACTAGTAGATTTAGGAGCAATGATTAATGTCATGACAATTGAGACTATAAGAAAACTTTGGCTCACTAATCTTAGGTCGACCCCCACTATTTTAGAACTAGCAGATAGATCCACCATTAAACCTGAAGGAATTCTTGATGATCTCATCATCTTAGTTGATTCATGGGAGTATCCTGCTGACTTCTTGGTTTTACAACCAAAGTCGTAGCTGGGAGGACACCCATTGGTCCTACGAAGGCCTTGGTTGGCCATAGCTAATGCTTGCATTAGCTGTCGATATGGGTCTATGACTATATATGATGGAACATAGACTAAGAACCTCACTCTCTATCCTCTAGCTCAGCCGAGTCTAGAAGCGGAAAATTCTTTTTGGATAGATCCAGAGGAAGAGGAAGGTGTTCAACCATTAATAACTATAGGGAAATCCTTAACTTTTAAATATGAAACTAAAGACGATGCCATTAATAAATTCATCAGTGAACACACTTCAGTCAATAAAGAAGTTTATCAAATCCTAAATTTTACTCTGGGTAAGGAAGAACAAGAAAATCTCACAAAAGAAGCACTAGTTGGTGACACACACATAATCCCAGTATTGAAAAATTTGAAAAGTATTCCTATTGAGGTAGAGTTTAGAAAAACCTTGAATATTAACGCCAGCCTATCCATAGATGAACAAAAGCACCTGATCAGTCTCTTGAAAGAACACAAGGGGGCATTTTATTGGGCGTATACAGACATGAGGGGTATTCCCTTTAACCTGTGCACCCGTTATATTTATATTAAAAGCGACTCCCGGCCTCTGTGTCAGCCTCAACGATGAATGAACCCCAATATTAGGGACATATTAAAGGAAGAAATTCAAAAACTCTTGGAAGTAGGATTTATATATCCTATTTCAAATAGCGAGTGGGTTTCCCTACTCATAATTGTACCCAAGAAAAATGGTAAATGGAGAATCTGTTTCGACTATAGGGAGCTGAACAAAGCCACACAAAAAGACCACTTTCCCTTGCCCTTCATTGATCAAGTACTCGAAACCCTATCAGGGAATAATTTCTTCTCCTTCCTGGACGGGTTTAGTGGGTACGATCAAATTCATATTGCTCCTGAAGACCAAGATAAAACTACCTTCACTTGTCTGTGGGGAACGTTTGCTTACAAAGTGATTCCCTTTGGTTTATGTAATGCACTAGCAACATTTGAAAGAGCTGTAACTGAAATATTTTCTAAATTAGTTAATGACAGTATGGAATTTTTTATGGATGATTTCACTCCTTATGGCAAGGATTTTGAAGAAGTATTGGAAAATTTAAAAAGAGTTTCAACTCACTGTGAACAGACCCAACTCTCTTTAAGCACTAAAAAGTGCCATATGATGATGAGTGAGGGAGTAGTATTGCGGCACTTCATCTCTGTTGATGGCATTCAGGTGGACCCCTCAAAAATGAAGGTGATAAAAAATATACCTACTCCTACAACTCAAAAAGAGGTGTGAAGTTTTATGGGACATGCTGGATACTACCGAAGATTTATAGAAAATCTTTCCAAACTTGCTTCTCCTTTGTTTTCATTGTTAATTAAGGATGTGAAATTTGTTGGGAGTGAAGCATGACAAACAACATTTGTTAAGCTTAAGGAGAAGTTGTCCACAGCTCCTATCTTAGGAGGGCCCAATTGAACCCTACCCTTTCACATTTCTTCAGATGCTTCTGATATCGCTATTGGAGTAGTTTTAGGATAGCAGGATGGTCAAGTACCTTATGCAATTTATTATATTAGTAAAAACATAGCCCCTGCTGAACTTAATTATACTATCACCGAGAAGGAATTCTTAGCTATTGTCTACTGCATTAACAAATTTCGACATTACATTACTGGGTATCTTACATTTGTGCACACTGACCACTCTGCCATTAAATATCTAATGAACAAACTCATCATTAATGCCAGAGTGACTAGATGGCTCTTATTATTACAAGAATTTGATATTACGATCATAGATAAACCTGGAAAAGAAAATGTTGTCGTTGACTTTTTATCTCATTTCACTAACAGTGATGATAATTTGCATGTTGAGGACTCTTTCCCAAATGAACATTTATTTGCAGTTTCATCCCATTCCCCTTGGTATGCAGATGTCGCTAATTACTTGGTTGCAGGAAAGCTTCCAGCACATATGTCTAAAAGAGAAGAGAAAAATCATCCAGCAAAGTGCCAGGTATTGTTGGGTAAATGGTCGTCTCTTTTACATAGGTCCTAATCTTGAAATCAGAAGATGTGTAAGGGAAGATGAAATCTTTCATATATTGAAGGCCTGCCATGATGAACCTTATGGGGGAAACTTTGGAGATAGAAGGACATGACACAAAGCGCTAAGGATGGGATACTATTGGCCAACTCTTTTCAGGGATGCAAAAATATATGTTCAGTCTTGTGATAGCTGCCAAAGGATGGGTCAGCCCAACATATTAGATCAAATGCCTCTACGACCTCAATCACTAATTGAACCATTTGATAGATGGGCTCTGGATTTCATTGGCCCTATCAGTCCTCATTCCAAATAGAAAGCTTACATCTTGGTCTGTGCCGATTATATGACCAAATGGTTAGAAGCGGTAACTCTAGCAAAGGCTAACGACCAGGCTGTGATCGAATTTCTATACAGTGAAATATTTACCCATTTTGGGGTACCTAAGGAAGTAATTACTAATGGGGGACCGCAGTTTATGTCACATCAATTTCAAGCTCTGCTACAGAAGTATCATATGCAGCATAGGGTAGCTTCACCTTGCCATCCCCAAGCCAATGTCCAGGTGGAAACCACTAATAAAGTTATTGAAGCCATCCTTACCAAGACAGTTAAGAGGCATCATAGAGATGGGGCTGACAGGCTTTCGGAAGCACTATGGGCATATCGCACCACTTGGCGTAACACCACAGGTTTCTCTCCTTACGATTTAGTGTATCGAAAAAGTGCCATCTTCCTAATTGAATTTGAAATCACCCTGAAGACGACCACTGAAGTAAACTTGTATGTAACTGAAGCCCAGAAAAGAAGATTAAATCAATTAAATGAACTAGATGAGAATTGGTTAGCTGTAGTAGATTAGACAGTGTTAATTCAACAATAGAGATCCAATTGGCATGACAAATTCATTAAAAAGAAGGTCTTCTGTGAGGGAGACTGGGCATAATTATATGATTCCAGATTCAAAAGAGATTTTAAGGGAAAATTACACACAAGATGGCTAGGCCCATACCTAGTAGATAGGGTATTTGATAACGGCATAGTCCGTCTGGTAACTATTGATGAAAACCGTGTACCATTATTTGCTAATGGTCATAGGATGCTACTGTACCGTAAACCAATTTCAAAAGATGCATTTATGTTGCAAATTGTCACTGACCTAGATTACCAGCTAGCACAAGGGAAGGAATTTCTCTCTGCCTCTGTCAATCTTTAATTAATCATTGTAAATCGCGCATGAATCATTGTACATAAATAATTGTTGTTTTTTTTTCTTTCTTTCGTTATGTTATATTATCTTTTTGCACTTGATATTTTTTTTCTTTGTTGTTTTTCCAATATTTGCAGGGAAGCACCCAAGGATGAGGGTCATATTGGGCCGGTCGATCGAAAGTAATTTTTCTGTTCCTTCTTGCACCATGACCTTTTTTTTATTTTTCCTTAAATAAATTTGTCACAGCTATGACACCCACTTTTCGGCAGCTGTGACACCCCTTCTCTAGCAGCTGCAACACTTTTTCTGGCAGCTACAACAACTTTTTTGGTAGCTGTGACACCCATTTTTCGGCCACCGCCCATTTTCTAGTTGCCGCCCATTTTTCGGTAGCTGCAACACCTTTTCCGGCAGCTACAACACCCATTTTGTGGCTACTCCCCATTTTTCGGCCACCGCCAATTTTCTGACAGCTGCAACACCTTTTTCGGCAGTTGCGCAACCCATTTTTTTGTAGCAGCGACACCATTTTCTGATGGTTGCAACAACATTTTTGGTAACATTTACATCATGAAACTCTGCCTTCTTCCATTGCCACATGCTGTGACCTTCTTTCACTTTTAACCATAAAAACCATTTTCCATCACTCCAGCATAGTCACTTTCCCTTTGCTTAACATTTTCTTTCTCTTTTTCGGTGGCTGTGACATCTTCTTCTGTGGCTGCGACAACTTTTTCAGTAGCTGCAAACCCACTATATTTGGCATATTTCTCTAGCATTGAAGGCTGCATCTCTGCTTCAATTTTGTTATGACTTGCGGCTATGACTCCTATGTTACTAGTAGATCTTTTTGCACGCAATCAACTCCTCTAGATATGGCTCTGCTTCCTCATGCTGATAATATGACCCATAGTGTGATATTTCTCATAATTTTGACCATTTTGACGCGATGGTTTTTACTTCACTGACGAAAAGAATTATTGTAGCATCTCTGTTATAATGATTATATTTAATGACTGCACACTACACAAGTTCGGCTTCCGCAATGTCTGCAACCACACATTCCATTATTCTTTGAAGGACATCTAGTGTGCATTCTCGAAGGTATGGCTTTGATTAACCACGTGATTAAGTATCAATATGATTTAGCAATGTCAGTCGTACCTCCCTTTTTATGCCCATTATTGCCTCGACTAACTCTCTGCCCGTGCAACGTAAAGACTAATTATGGTACTTGATAACCGCCACCTTTCCCAATTCAGAATAAAATTTCAAATAATTTGGTGTGCTGAAACTTTTCAAATTTTCCTAACTCTCCTCTCAACGGTCCATGCATACTCTGTGCTGTCACCTCCATTGTCGGAGTCTGTAATATGTTGAACAACAAACTAATTATGAAGTCAGAAACATGGGGATTCCGGTTTGTTATGAACCTTCAAACACACAAGAGCTCAGGAGAAATGCTGCAGTCTTCGCTATCTTTCAAGCTGCTGGTTGGATGGAATTTTTCGAACGTCTGAATGGATTTCACTGAGAAGAAGCCTTACAGTTTGCTCTAAACCTCATATAAACTCACTTAGAGTTTTGGGGATTGCGCATTGAAGTTTTTGAAGCCATTATAGCTGAGGTGACTGGTATTCCTCAGGTGGGAAGGGCTTGGTTTGGACATCGAGTCCCCACTATTGCAGTAGTACAGGAATTTCTAATAGAGGGGGAGAAAGTTCACATGACAAAAAGGGGGATAGTACTGCAGTCATTGCCATAGCCATGGAATCAAGTCATTGTTTTTCTTAAGAAATATATCACTTGTGAAGGTAGGTACCAAACCATTTATAATTCTGAACTCCCTTTACTATCTCATCTCCACCATAGGATTTTGTTAAATATTCCATATTATTTTCTTCATGATTTGCATCATATGGCGGGGTTTGTTTGAGTTTCCAAGAATCCACTCACCTCACTAACCCACCATGGCCTCATTAAATTAATTATCATAAGGACGCTTACTCAACACAATATAACCTAGGAGCAATTTACAACTCAAGTTCAGGAACCCGCTCCTTTACCCGGGGTCCCAATAGAAGAATAGCAGGTCCATCCACAATTGGGGGGACATGAAGCACAACAGGAGGATTAGAGCCCCTCCAATATAGTTGGGGGGGAGATGAAACTAGATCAGAGGATCAACTAGGGGCACAAGCAGAACAATTGAGAGAAGATGTACATAAAAACCCTATGGAAGACCCAAATAACAGGGTAACTCTGACAGTAAAGGGTGAAATTGGAGAAGCACTAAATGCTGTGACAATTGAGCCCAAAGATGACAGAGCCATGGAAATGGAAGAACATATTTAGGTGGTGACCATTGAATCCTCACCCAAGTGGGGAGGAACTTTGATTGAGGAAGAACAGCTCGAGGAACAAGAAAATACTAGAAATGGGAACATTCCTTCTACTTTAGCTATGAATCCAGAAACTCCATCACCAAAAATAAAAAGGAAGAGATCAAATGATGAAATTAAGATATCTCCACCAATAAGAAGGAAAAGAACCAGGTTGGTTGCAGCAGTAGAAGTAGCAAGGAAAATATGGGCAACCTTAGAAGCACAAATCGAGTTCCCCATTCTTGAACCCAGGCCAATTGATGCCCCACAAGGGACGGTCAAAGAAGAACCCCAAATTGAAGGAATTTTGTTCAAAAATAGGCTATTAAAAGAGGAAGTCCAAACAATCAGAAGGGAATTGGGAAATTGGAAAGAAGCATGTAGAAAATAGGGTGAAAGGAAGCTGCACACATTGGTGGAGGCTGCGAACCAATTGGAGGAACCAAATTCTACCGAGCCTGGGAATGAGGAAGAAAGAGTGGTCTATCCCACCTATGGAGAAATATTTAAGGAAGTAGGTCACAAGATTGTAATTCATGACTCTATAACACAACAGTCTGCACCTACAATGGAGGAAGCTGCAGAAAAAGAAGATGCTGCCACACAAGAACCAGCATCTTTAAATATTCTTGCTGAAGTTGCCACTAACTCTAGGATAGGACAACCAAGGGATGTTGTTATTCCTGATTGTGAGGTTGAATATTGCATGATGATACCGAAGTCCTCCCATGACACAGAAATTATAGAAGTGGAACCAAAACATCAAGGCAATGATGAGATTGAATAGGATGCTGCCACACAAGAACCAGCATCCCTGAATGTGCTTGTCCAAGTGGCTGATCAGATGGGAGGAGAACCAGGGATTGAGGGCACTCTAGAGTTTAATAAAGAATTATGTAATACAACTCTAGAATTGTCCCATGACATAGAAATCATAGAAGAGGAGCCACAACAGCAGGGATATGAAGAAGTGAGCCAGGATGTTGTCACACATTGAACCAACATCCTTGAAGGTTGTAGTAGGGACTCTTGAAATGCAACAAGAAATTAACCCTAAAGTGGATGTCCTTCCTGATATGCATTGGAGTGAGGATGAACAAGTTCAAACACAATCCTCAGGTGATACGGAAATCCTTGAGGAGCAGCTGCACACTGAAGAACACATCCAATCTTAGTAGCAGCAGGAAAGAGAAGAACAGGGCTCTGTCACACAAGAACCAGTAGCCTCATAGCTAGTTGCCAAAATTGCCATGAGAGAACCCTAGAAAGAGGACACTATTACACAAGAACCAGTGTCTCCAAGAGTGGTGGATGTTGTTGCTAAAGAGAGTCTAGAAAAGGTTACTATGACATAAGAACCAGCACCTCCCAAGATAGCTTCAAATGTGCAGGGTTTCCAATGTGGCACATCAAGCGACAAGGTGTGGATTGATCCCCTTAGAAACTTCATCGACCTGGATTCTGACAAGGAGGAGCATCATAAAGAAGAAATCTTGAACCTTACAGCAGAAGTCTCAATTCTGAGAATGGAGGTAATAAAATGGAAGATCCAAGTGGAGGAATACCAAGGAGGGATAATTTCTCTTACTGAGCATAAAAATATTATTAGGATACTGGAGGAGAAATGGATAGAAGAATGTATGACCCAGAGACTTCGAGAGGAAGAGCTACAGAGCAATTTAATGGAGCTGAAAAAGTTCTAGTTTATGCAGAAGGAAAAAGAGCGGATGTATGCTCTCTCTCAAGAACTCCTGGGCACTATGGTACCTTCTTCTTCTTACCCCGTCTTCATGTTGGAACAGTTTGTTTGGTTTAAGTTGATAGCTATGAAAGAAGGGAGGTCATTTGAGATAATGACCTCAGCAAAATTTTTGGAAACATTTTTTAGAAGTATTTTTGAAGATCAAAATTTGTTGTGTGAATTATATTTCACTAGTGGAAAATGAGAGATTAGTGACCAAAAAAATGACCAAAATCCGTATATCAATGACCACTTTTGGTTTTGCGATCGCTGGTGGCTAATTTGCGGTCTTTTATTACATGACCAAAATTGGTCATTTTTATTTTGGTCATTTATAGCTTGTCGGTTGGTCATTAATTTTGTCATATATTTGAATCAATGACCAAATATATGACCACATTTGTGACCAAATTAATGACCACATGACAAGCTAGAATATGACCAAATTTGGTCGTGTAATAAAAGACCATAAATTAGCCACCAAAACTGATTTTTGGTCATTGATATGTGAATTTTGGTCATTTTTCTGGTCATTTGTATCTCATTGTTTGGTCACGTATCTCTCAATTATTGGTCATTTTATTTGTGAATTTTGGTCATTAATCTCATTTATTGGTCACTAATTTAGTCATTTTAGTCGCTTTATGTATGGTCATTATATTTTAGTAGTTTGAATGGTGTCCATTATTAATTAATATAACTTTTTAATATGATATTATGTTTAAATTAAAAAAAAGAATCATACATTTATTCTCATCTAACACACATGCGAATTATGCAGTCACATTATAATTAATTACAACACTTGTAAATAAAATCTAATACACATGTAAATCATGTAATGTCACATTAATTAGTTAATAATAACAACATTGATACATAATATAAAGTACAAACATATATATAAGTTTTAAACCACAAATTATATTATATGAAATGTCAAAAGTATTACAATAAATATGAGTTTTCTCAAAAACACATATTAATTTTTATATAACTTTATGGGAAAGCCATCACTTTTCAAAATATTACAATGGCTAAACCATCATACTTGCACTTGGTTGAAAAACCATACTTAGATCCCACATCAAGAGCTTCAAAACCATAATTAAATCCCACGTCAGCAGCTTCAAAACCACACTTAGCATCTTGAAAGCCTCAACATCAGTCTCTTCGTACGGAATGGCAAATCCTCAGTAGCGAGCTCTTCATACTCAATGGCCCACTTATAAGTTAAGCTCACTCCTACAAAATCCAATAAAAAATAATCACTTGTAAAATAGAAAAACAATGAACTATAAATTAGAAAAACAATGAAGCAAATTATTTATCTTGTTCAACAACTAACAACAATAACCAAGATCATGTGCAAAATAGGAAAATCTAATTTAACAAATTCAGTTTAAGAATTGGTTAAAATTAAACTTGAATGGCTAAATTTGCAACTATTTAGTACCTAAGAAAAGTAAAACTCAGCTCTAAACCAGGAAATGGATTTCAACAAGAAATATAATCAACGAATCCACAAAACAATTATGCTCGACTGTACAGGTAGAAACCTGTATACATAGTGCAATCTGTGAAGGAGTTCACCCCTATATGTCATGTGGTTAATGAATGACATGACAACTATGGAAACTGATGAATGATTTAAGAAAGTCTAAAATCCAACGCCCAAAAGAATAAATAATAGATTTCTTTACCTGTGGAGTCACCATTCTGCTATGTATGATTTGGTGCAAAAGTGTAACAAATGAACTCAAACGCAAGTTGGAAATGCTGGTGCAACAAAAAGGTAAAATGTATGACTTGTGTATGTGAGAAAAGCTGTATAAACCTACTTTCCCAAACATGCAATAAACATAAATCAAAAGAGAAGAGGGAAGTGAAACCTTAGGGGAAGCCGCTTGATGAGCTGGCCTTGTTGGAACAAGAGAAGGTGAACTGAAAGGAAGAATCGTCTTTTACGGAGTTCTTCCATGGTGCTCAATAATAGCTACAATAAACATGTTAACAGGTGTTATAATAAAAATCAATATATATTTTTAGTGGAAACAACTTACAACTCTTCTAATCAATATGAAAAACAAAATTACACTACTGCAACAAATTCTCAGGCCAAGTCCAAGCAATCATAGCTTCAAAATATCTAGAGACCAACACTACCAATTTATATTGTTTGACATAGGAGAGCACTAATATACCTCATCTAAATCTGCTGATGGATTGCAAGGCGGCAGTTTTAAGGCCTCTCATAAACTGAACACTTGTTTTTGGAGCTCAGAAATCACAAGAAAGTGTCCAACCCAACCATAACCACCAAGTCCTTCACTATCCACGTTCTGTAGTTGTGACATGTTCATACTTAGCCTGGTCTGTAGTGCCAATCACCGTGGGGCTATCGCCTACAAGAGATAGAAACTATTATAGCATAACTGGAGAAAGAAACATATCGTTTCTAACTATTTTGTGGAATGAATGCTTTGGATTGCAAATGTGCAAAGAATAGTACAGTAAAAAAACTTCAAGCAAAAAACAACTGCCTTCAAGGCTCTTCCTAGAAGGGCACAGTATACAAGAAACAAATAACTATTTCTAACTCTCTTTATCATTCTGGTAAGTATCAAGAGATTTAAAAATTTCCCAGTTTCTCTCTCCTTCTAAAGGAAAATCAATCTCTTCCTTCTTCAGTTGGTTCTATTTTAAAAGGACCACGTTGTTTTAACTCTAACAACGCAGCAATTTTAGAAGCAAAGGATTCAATATCTAGAAATGAAACACTTTTAGATAGGAATTATTCTTTGGAAGTTGAAAAAGGAAGGAAAAATACCAGGATTCCTTCTTCTGCTAGTGAGCAACCTATTAGCATTAGATCTTTGTCAAATCTTCCCTCTACATGGAACTCAGATGGGATGGAAAGTGGAAGTATAGCCACACAAGGTGCTGCGACCAATGGGCCACAAAGTGATGTACCTATGAGTAATGTCTGTATGTTGGATCATACTGATAATGGGCATAAGACTTCTATACATTTGAGTATTTTTGTTGCCAGTGAGGGGCACAAAATTGTTAAACACTTGGGAAACAAGGATATGATGAGTCATGATTATGGAAAAAGACATTCTCATGCTAAGGAAATGCCAGATAAACACTTGGGAAACAGGGATATGATGAATCATGACCATGGTAAGGGATATTCTCCTGCTAAGGAAATTCTAGATGGTAAAAAAATCAATCAGGGTGCTGCTAATGTGTATTAAGTTGATGAAGACCCCTTGGCCATTCATACTAATATGATTAGCCATGTGACAGATTTGGGGAATAATGATACTAACCTTTCATCCTCAAGAAACGTCTTTGTAATAGCTCAGAATCCTGGAAATGGAAATTCCTTAGTCTCTAAAGACAATGTAATTCTGGGAGTCTCATCAAAGATAACTGATCCTTGTAGACTATCTAATCTGATAGAGGAGTGTAGTTATTAATTGCAAAAACAAGATTCAAAGATTCTTTTATACAGTAAAAAGGTGAAACTTTGGAAGCAATACATGAGGATTTTGAAAATCATGCCATTGGCATGGGGGCACTCGCTACTTAGAGCTCTTAATGTTTCAACAAGGAAAAACTGCTTAAAAAGGAAGAAACGGTATATTCTCAAGTCCAAGAGTTCGTCTAAGAGGAAGTCTATGAATCTAATGAAGCATGATAAAATATTTCTTACATCACAAGATACTTTTGTACCTAAAAGGAAAAAGAGGAAACAACACTTGTTGGAAATCAACCTGGAAGTAATGTTGTAAAGAGTATGTCAAATGGCAAGAATTGCCTTAATTATTGCAAGGATGTCAAGAAGTATGGATTGAAGGCATTGCCCATTCAAAATGAATGCGTGCTTATCAAAGCTGAGGAAAGTACCATTCAATCCCGTTTTCATCTTGGGTTTGCTCAATGCAGTTTCAGAAAGATTTGTACAAAAGATTGTTTGGGTGAGGCAGAAGAATTAAAAGAGAACATTGGTTAATATTGGTCCCCTAGAAGAAATCACATACAGGGTGTCAAAAACTAAATCATAACCAATGTGAAGTCTAATTCAAGAATATTTTCATAGTCAATTAAAGAAATGATGAAAAACTTACAAACAAAAGATTTACCTTATTGAGGCAGAAGAAGCATCAATTTTAGTAATACGACTCTCTTGTGTCTGAGGACAGTTGACAAATTCGTACTTAACATATCCTATAAACATGATAAAAGAGGAATTATATAACAATTGGGCAATGCCATGTTTTATCATAGCCCAGAACACCTATAAGAAGGAATCATGCCCATAGATATAAACCAATGAGAAAGGCCAACCTGATTCAAGGTCAGTGTCCCTGTTTTGTAACTACAAATTTTTGTAGCAGAACCCATAGTCTCACATGCTGACAATCTGCGTACCTGGAATGGGGTGAATTTTTAGATGTTGAAAGACCAATCACCCATCCATCCATAGTAATAAATGATTGTGAATCAGATACTAACCAAAGCCTTGTCTGCTATCATCTTCTTCATTGAATAAGCTAAACTATCAATAAAATGACAAGAAAACATGTTAAGAAGCGAAACACTACTCTCAAATAAATCATAGACACTCACTAGATATTAATCTAAATAAGCTAAATCATAGACAATCACTTGAGGTTTATTATTTATATACATAAGACATCTTGAGCCATAGACTTGAATCATATCCCTGTATCCAAAGGACTTGTGCATGCTGTATTCCCACCTGGTGAAAGCAGGCCTCAGATTGAACGGCCCAAAATCAAAATCATGCAATAAAAATGATTTCTAGAATCCTCTGCTCTGGAATTACAGACATGGTACGTGCATAAGAATATTTCTTAGTAATATATCTAAATCTAAGCCAAATACAGAAGAGAAATACAAGGAGAGAATCCACACATTGAGTAATTGACACACCCACCATCAACTTTAAATCCAATGTGACGATGCTGTCTGCCCTGCCCTCAAGGAGGCATTTCTGTATTGAATACAGTCCATTGCCACAATGGCTGCAATCCCAAATCTGTCTCCTGTAAATCCAACATTCTGAGGCTCCCCACAACATATTGCTGCAACAAGAAGCACAACATCAAGGCTTTTCACAAATTAAGTGGAAAAAACAGCAATTTGGAGCACATTCACAGGTCAAAACCTGCGCTTCATGTTGCTGTTTCTACTACAACAGAGTGCTCTGATAAAGTCAATAAAAACAAGAGAAACCATGTTCAACAATTCATGGAGTTTGCTAGCAGGCGCAGAGATATGTTATCATCAATATGGCTTCCTAAAATGTGGAGGTGTTATGGGTTAGACTTACTGATGGTTTTAGGTCTGGGTTATTGGGTTAAAGGATTCCAAATTTTCCCATGGTGGGCTCTCAATTTTTACTTGAAGGACAATCTCAAACTTGACCCTGGCACCATGCAGTTCCTTCATAATACTGTCAACTTGCCAATGGTGGCCAAACTTGTTTATGGCATTTTCTCTGATGCGGTCTATATCGGAGGCACACACTGCTTTCCTTATATTTGCATTGGAGGTCAGTGTAGCTTCTTTCCTTCATTTTCTTTATTCATTCTTTCAGTAAGACTTTCAATATGTTCTTCCCTGAGTTGTTTGTCAACAATGCTAATTTTTGGGTTTGGGTTTAACTTGTAGCTTTCTTTCTGAAAGATTTATTAAAACCTAAGTGTTGTCTTGGATATTTACAAGATTTCTCTAGTAATACCTTGCTTTCCTGTGCTCTGTAATACTTTCTATGAAACTTCCTCTAGTTTTAGTGTCTTTTTTTGTAACACCCACCCACATTCCCACTGTGGCTTTGAAGTTAGCACTAATTATTTACCATATTTCAACCATCATTCATATTAGTGCCAATCAAAGTCACAACTTGCCAATTTTCGATCATCATCATAGTAATACTAATCAAAGTCATAAGATTCACAACTACTCAACAATCCTAAATTTGAAGAAGTATAAACTCAGCAAAACTCAAAACTTATTAACCAAAACCAAAACCAAATCTGACCAATTTAGACCAAGAGTTTTAAGGGAGATTTAACTAGCTCGCTTTCAGAGATCACAGTCAACTCCAGAACAAAGTCACAATACTGGACTCAGCACAAGACCCTTTTTGGCTACAGGGTTAAACTTGACTCATGACTCGGCAAAGTATCGAGGATCAACCCAACAAAGAAATGCAAAATAACACATTTGGAATCCCAAAATTGTATACTAACTACACCATACATAGAAAAATTCCATGGGCCTAGCATGAGGTTATGAGGGAAAAATAGCCTTTTTGGGCTTTTATAACATTGGTTCATTGTCGGACCTAGGTTAACCCATTAGACATGGATGAGTTTGACTGAGACTCAATTGGTTTAACTGAGCCTTGTGAGAGTTGGCTGACTCTGCCAAGGTCAAATACTGGTTTGCTTGGTCAGACTCAATCAGGTGAAATCTGCCCAGGTTTGGGCTGGTCTGAAGACTCTGAACCAACCTATTTTGAGGATGAATTGGGTATGCTAAGACTTGGATGTGATCTATGACTTTGCTCAGTAGTACTCACAGATTTTAGAAGCTTGTGTCTAGGGCGCCCCTCTCTAAATCACATTGTACAAGAGGAGCCAAGAAAGTCATCTCAAACAAGGGGTGAAGGGTGAAAGCTCATTAATCCACTTCTATGTGCCTTGAAGAGAGGGTAAGCTCCTCTTGTATGTGTATGGATCATGTTTGGGACTTAGGACTATTATGCTTAAGGCTTATCCCTTCCTTATCTCTATAAAACATTGTGGTGTTATGTTTTCCTTCTACTTAATCTCTATTTGCATAGCTTTCATATCCCTTGCTCGTACCTGGTGCATATGTTCCTGCGAGGTGGTGGCTCAGTTATTTTCCTTGTTTGAATTCCAATGGAATTTTAGTACTAGCCTGGAAAGGTTAAATGTTAGTCAAAAGTGCAGATGTCTGGCTTATCACTTAAATCAATATAATGACACACCTTTATTTTAGACATAAAAGTTTTGTTAGAAATGTAAAGCACTTCCCTGTATGTGACAATACTGAAATAATAACTAAATCATCCTTCACCCTTTACATTACTCCCCATGTTTCACAGTCATGTCTGCAACTTTACATAAATTTGTGATATTTTAATTTTTCTCTATGTTAGGGTTTACCTTCTTGGTGTGCACTCCCTTAATCACCATTTTTAATTTTTTAGTTTTATTTCATAATTACACACCTTTGTTTTAGATGGAAAAGTTTTGTCAGAAATGTCAAGCACTTTCCTGTATGTGACAATACTAAAATAATAACTAAGTCATTCTTCACCCTTTACATTGCTCTCCATGTTGTCTGTCATGTCTGCAACTATACATAAAATTGTGATATTTTTTCTGTATGTTAAGGTTTTACTTTCTTGGTTTATACTCTCTAACTCATCATTTTTATTTTTATTTCACATGTATTTCTTTCACTTGTTGGTCAATCATGGAGATCAATAAAATATCATATTTTTCTTTAGAAAAATACTCATTGGCAAAATATAGCGTTAAAAATATCCCTGGTTGTTGACTTTCCAGGCTTATTACAAGCGATTTCATGGGGATCAATTGCAATTATTCCAGCTACAGGTTTGTCAATTACTATTATGACAACCTTTCTCCTTCTTAGCAATCTTGGTGCCTCAGTCATGGAGGTAGCCACCGATGATTTGGTGGTAGAATGTGGTACAAAGGACCAGGGTATTTCATCAGGTGAGCTTCAATCCTTTGCATGGATGGCATTGGATACAGGGAGTGTCCTGGGGAACTTACTTGGCGGGATTTTTGTGAGCGAAGTTGATGCAAGGACTATGTTCATAATTTTTATTTTACCTTTGAGCATTCAAATTGGGACTTCCTTGATTTTCAGGGAGGACTCCTTTGGCCTTTGTAGTATGAAGCAAGCTAAGGTTGCATAATATCCAAGCCCAATCAAGAGTAAGTCATAGGATGTACCATCTTTTTACAAATCAGTTACTGGTGCATCTATGAATGGTATAATTGGTCTAGAGTGGAGGAAGAGGTATATAATGAGAAGCATCAAGAATCAAATCTCAGATATTTTAGAAGTCATAAGGAGACCAGAAATTGCATATCCTCTTACTTGGTTTGCTGTATCTATTGGAATGACACCACTTTTAACAGGAACTATGTTTTTCTACCACACACAGCATTTGAAGATTCATCCACACATCTTGGCACTTGCAAAGGTGGTTGGGTAGATGAGCCTTCTATTAGGAAGTTACATCTACAATCGCTTCCTCATGAATCAATAATAAGAATCTTTTCTAAGGAATAAAATGCCAATAGAATGCAATGACAAGCACTTAAACATGTATGTTTGATTATACCTGCAAAGAGGAACCTTGCAGATGTCTGGTTCAGAACACATTCTTGAATGTAGTTCATGTAGTTGCCACATTATTTTGTAGTGTACACATCCACCATGGACTCTAGTTTTACAGACAGCAAAATGTCGGACTAAGGATTCGAGCCCTTTGCAAGCTAGGAAATTGCAAGGCCCTTAGTTTTCATCTAAATCCTTGTCATGAGGCCCTATTGTTCGACAGCCATCTCTGCATATGTGAACAAGTGCTTCCATGGCATCGTATAGTTGTAGGTATTTCTTCTTCTCCTCTATCTTCCGAAGCCTCTCTTGCTTTCTCTATTAATGTAAAAATGGAAACCCAAATTATTAATCAGAGCTATAAGTTTAAGTCTTTCTAATTATCTATTTCAATCCACTTTTATTTTTGGGCTTAGCTACTCATAGAATCAGCCTCAACGACAGATTCCAGAAGCTCTTGCTCCAGCTTAGGATTGGACTATCTCATCACTTTCCATCCCTCTGACTTGGCAACAGTTTTGAAGCTCTTCACAATAAGGTGCATGCATAACAAATTCAAGTGCGGTGCATCACATAATCTTACCAGTTGTAATACATCATTAACATTATCTTTTGTGAGCAATCCATGCTCCAAATTTTGTGTGCACACCAATTTTAAGGATGGTATTGAAAAACACATGTGAAAGTACTAATAAATGGAGGACATATTTCTTCATATCTTCCTATCCATACCTGAATCATAAGGATCAATATGTTAGCTTCCAAAGATAGATAGCATCAATGACGGAGCAAGAGCAACATTTCCCTTGTTTCCAGTGATAAAGAGCCCTGAGTTTATGAATCCCACAAGGCTACTATGAATTTATGAAACACCATTATGAACATCAATTATGGTTTTTCAGCCTCGCATGAATCAGATAAGGATATGTATGTTAGGAAAGAGACTGTTAATGTGGAACAAAACCACATTCTAAAGATATGCCACTATAGTAGGGAGAAAACAATTTAGACATAATTTTCCATTGTCACATTTACAATCCCGAGTACACTCGGAATCCATCCAACACCAGTAATTATTATCCTCATTATGTGTTCAAGAGAGAATATTTCTGTTAAAATATAAAGTCATTTCAATTGATTTGCACACAAATATTTCCAGGCCATTAACTCCATCTTGGTGTTGCTTTTGTTTAAGGTTTGATGTTCCTAAGAGCATAATCTATCTGCATTTGAAGGTGAAATTAAGGCTTAGGGTGATTTGTTGAAGAAAAGGGGGAATATAAAAATTTGGGTTTGGGTTATGAAAGTGTTGGAGGTCGCAATTCACACCTTTAGATCAAACTGTTAAATGAGCCCATCATAAAAGGGGAATGTGGCTTAGTGGCAGAGTAGTCCATCAGCAAGGGTAAGGTCCTGTGCTCAATTCCTAGCCTGGTATGAGAGCAGGTATGCCTTACGTAGCTACGAGGCCTAACCTAAAGTGTGGCTTGAGGGAGGTGTTGGAGTAACAATTCATAACTTTGGAGGTGCCTGTCATGAAAGGAGCATGCAGCTTAGTAGTAGAGCAACCTGTTAGCCAAGGGGTAAGATATTTGTTCAATTAATAGCCTGGTATCAAAGCAGGTAGGATTGAGGTGGCCGAGGGGGAATGTTGAGAGGAAGAAATCCATAGATTCCACACCTTTAGATTGAATTTTTAACGGTACCTTTCATCAAAGGGCAATGTATCTCAGTCGCAGGGCAGGACATTGGCCAAGGCCAAATTTTGGGTTCAATTCCTACCCTAGCATCAGAGTGGCAGGCTCAAGGTAGCTGGAAGACTCGACCGAAAAAGTGATTTGAAAAAGGGGTGTTGGAGGTAGCAGTCCACATATTGAGCCATTAAGGTCCTGCATTCAATAAAAGGGGCATGTAACTCAGTAGTAGAGCACCTCGTCAGTCTGATGCCTTACCTATGTAGCTTTCAATAAAAGGAATTTCTTGGATAAGAGATAGATTGCTCTTGGAGTTTGGCATATCCTATGCCAACAACCTGCTTTTTGACATAGACAGGATAACCACCTTGAATTGGTTTTGCATAACTAAACAGTAAAACAAAGTTTTCACTTGTTCCCTGAAAACAGTGATACCTGAAAACTGTTTCTGGTCAGCTGGATACATGTTGAGAGTAGATACATGTCCCCAGCTTCTGAAATATTTCTGGGCGAAGAAACCAACATGGAAACGTTTTGGAAACAACCAGAAACCGCTGAAACGTTTTTTAAAACGTTTCAGTCATTTCTTGGTAATTTTCTGAAATGGGACCCAAACTGCTCAAAGTTTCTGCCTCCCACAACATTTTTTTTAAAGTTAACAAAAGGGTTTGGTGGTAGCCTCCCCAATGGCATAGAAACCATAAAACAAAACTGACAGGGTAAATAAATACAAAATGAGGGTTGGAGGGATAACATTTTTCGCTTCAATTGGCCATATTCATTTTGGCAGCAACATTTTCTAAACAGTAGCAACAAATTTTTGACTATAGGGGGGAATTTTAGGGTGTAAGGATCCTAAGTTGTCTTTGCATTTTATTTTTCGTAGCCGTAACAGTTATAACTTCTACTTCTTAGAGGGTTCTATTGATCTTGAGGGATTTGAAATTTCCTAGGTTTCTTGTTGCTTCCTATTTTTTCCCATTGAGGTTGCCCTCACTATCTCCTATATTTCAGGCCCAAATACATTTCCTACCATTTCTCATTTCCAGAAAATTGTATAACATAGCCTGAAAATGATCTACTTAATTCATCTGTAGAGGGCTATTCTCTTAATTCCTAAACAAAATCCTAGAAGGGAATGGAAAACAAACTAGTACAAATCTCACCAGATGTAAGAGGGAATTCACGCTAAAGCAAATGGGTTTTAGTGTTTTTTATTTGTACTTTTGATAAAATTGTATCCTCTTTCATATTGATGTAATATGAACAGAACAGAACTTCAGAACTTAAACTAAAGCTACGGATTTTCAATTCTAGTATGTGAAGATTACCTTAATGAAGAAAGGAAGCATATGAAATCCTGAACTGCATCGTAAGGAACCCCTATAATCGTAAAGCTACGGAGACGAGATTTCACAGATTTCAAAGTTTGTTGCCTCAAAAGGTTCTTCAGCACTGGATATGCAATGCCCTATATAAATCCAGGAAAAATGAAAGCACAAAAGGTTTTGGAAAATACTGATTAGCTTAAAAATATAATCGAAAGCTCAGCAAGGTTCAATGATATAATCAGTGCTGAGAAGCATGCTAAGAGCTATAAGAAATGAAAAACCTGATTATACACAAACATGCTCGACAAAAGGACTACCAATGAAAATATCTATGTACTATATGTGCCCTTCAAAAACAAACACGGACAGAAAAATTAGTTAGTATAAGAATAATAATGGAATAGAGAATTTGATTATAGATGAGCCATGTGCACTATTCTGTAGGAACTTATAATAGCATAAACACATAGATAAGATGAGATGATTTTATTACTGTACATGAGTGGACATAAAAGGTAGCTTAACGAGACTCAAAAGTACAATCCAGTGGTAACAAAATGTGGAAGTGCCAAAGGAACTCCCAGAATCTAAAAGGTAAAGTAAAACCAGTCCACAACCCTTCCACCTATGCCCCCAATACTACCTCCCAAATCACAAAAAAAATGAAAGACAACCACCATTATGCTCATTGGCATTCAAAACAAACCCAACTTCAAATAGTTGACCACCCTAGAAGCCCGATCAAAAATCATAGACAACACATACAGTATCAAATTCACAAAAACAGAACCCCTCAACCCTTAACTTTACAAGCTCAGAGTTATGCTGACGAGCATTGTGAATCTATTACGGCTCTTTAAAATCATAACAAAAAAAATGACAAATTCACGTGTCCAGAGTATCTTCTTTCTTCTTTTTTAAACCCCTGGTTGTTTTCTTTAGAGTATCTCAGGTACATATTTGAATTTGTCTAGATTCAATTTGTAAAAAAACGAGTGTAATTACTTTTAAACTACCTAAGGAGTTTGCTCAATTTATAGTCAATTCCATAATAGCTCAATCCATTATGGAAGACATGCTTGCAAACCTAAATATCCCTTGGAACTAACTGGATTTATGAACCACATGGGTTTGTATTGAAAAAGAGGAAAAAATTAAAGTTGTATGAATATATACACCATCCTCATCAACAATTGAACATAATTACCAACCTGGAGAGTTGGGAAGAGGTACAAAAAATATGCGGCAATTAATCACTTAAGAAAAATAACAGGTGGTACCCAGCCCAATTAAAAAATATGTAAGAGCTAAAAGGTAGCTATCTAAGATATCCTTTGATGTGAATACAGAAGAAATAGAACATGGTAAACCTAATTCCAATAAGACCAAGGTTGATTTGCAATCTAAAGTATCATTTCCCATAAAGCACAGAGATATACATATTCATCGAAAATACCATCAATTACTATTGATGGCTTCAGAACAACTTAATGGCCCCATGGAAAATATTCATCCTACCAATAGGGAACATGTTCAGCCCAATATCCTAGATTTAGTTCTAGATTGTTTGGATTATATTCCCAAATCAGAACTAATAATGTTCATCTAAATAAAGATTTATTTCCTAAGTTATAAATTTATACAAGAGAGCATTCTAGGTTGTTGTCTACTATAGATTTAAAACATGGGGATTTTAATATGATAATACTATAGCTAACATGCACAGAAGGAAATAATAATGTTGACAAGTATAAGGCCACTAAGTACATCAATGACCTCAATGCGTCCCACTGATAACATATAGTGGAATAGGAATACCAGGGAGATGATCTTTAGGGATGTTCTCATATCAACCATGAATGTAAACAAGTTGCGGCATACAGTTCACATGATAGATAGATGACTCAAGCATGATAAGGTCGCTAGCAAGTCCAAGTAATTGAAAATTACTGAGCTCATGGATTATAAGGTAGTAGAGTGGGGATTAGACCCATAAAACCCCACTCATGTGCAAAACCTATTAAAGGAAAAGGATAATGGAATCCAATCTCTAAATAAGAAATTGAAAGTCCCAAAAAAATAACATGTTCATACATAAGATATATTGGAATCCAAAGAGGAGAAGGACCAAATGGTAAAATTTGTTTAGGAATACAAAGAGAAAGTATAAATACTGGAGAAAGAATCCAATGATCTAAAACTGGATAATTATAATTTAATATCTGCAAAGGGAACTACACTCCATTCATCATCTTTAGCCTATCCAACTGATTAGCTTCCAAACATTTTATGAGATATGACCTTCAAGAAATTAGAACTTAGAAAGGTTAAAGAATACTTACGAAAAATGAAGATGAGGTAGGGCTCCTAAGAGATTTGGCACAAAAAATACACTCTACCATCACTGACTTACATGAGACCAAGATCAAGTTGCAAAAATAAGTAGATCACATTATAAATAAGCTCATATGGAATCCCCTTTTAAAAGGATAAAAACACTTGGTTTGGGATCAAATAGCCATCACCCTCACCAAGCATTGGATCTATTTCACTATTGTTGAATATGGGTGACCCTAGCTTCTACTACTATGAAAGATATCAAGAGTGCATTGGCTTAGTTGGTAAAAAACCCAAATATTTCCAAATATATCATAGACATCCTGAACACTAGAACCAATGAGGATTTGAAAGCATTGACAATAATATATACAAAAAAGACCAACATGGATGTCTCTAATTTGATTAATAAAAGGAATATATCTCAAATAAAACAGGGAAAAGAAACCCAACTAGAAAGGGATGCAAATTCATTCAATCCATCTTTGACAATATTTTAAGTCAAGGTCTCCCATCCCCTTAGGATGGTAAATGGGATTTATATCCCAAACAACATTATGAAAATCTGATTGCATTTTGCTAGAATAAAAACTTGAAGTTTTAAGATGTATATGGAATTATTAAAGAGAAGAGTGTACATGATAAGCTACAAGAATATTTTGGATATGGCCCTTATACAAATTTGGATATGGTACTTACAGAGATGAAGGCATATGAATATCCCCTAGGAAATACAGAAGAAGTGAACCATTGTAAGGATCTAGTAGTCAAGGGGCTCTTTATCTAGAAGAGTGAATGCAAGGAAAAACAGAGATACAACAAAATTAGGATAAACAAACAGATAAACAAGACCATCATGCAAGGAGGATTGCATGGTATCAAGAACTACATCAAGAAAGTTTAAATGTTGGTATTCCATAAGCTATGCTATATAAAAGCATTAAGGCCTATTCAAAACAAAGGAGTGATATCAATTTGTACACAACCAAGATGCAAGAACTTGAAACCTTTGATTTATATGACAGGATATATTTCTTCTTAATGAACTGTAAATAACGATGGTCTAAATGGGTATACTTGAAACCTTTGGATTTATATGACTGGATATCGTTATTCTTAATGAACTGTAAATAATGATGGTGTAAATGGGTATCTTCAATAGATAACTCATTCTAAAAAATATGAGCGTGTTTTGGCATGCAAGAAAAAATGAGATAATTTATACATTTCTGAAATATACAATTTAGGAAGATGCCACTTAGGTAAAGGATCTATTTCTTCTACACATACTGTAGATGCACTGACCTTTGTAACCAAATATTTCAAAGTGACTAGGTCATCCATACTACAAAGGCCAGATCTTCCACTGGTCTATGAGGAGATGCACCTCCAAATTCAGTATACCTAGAAAACCAGACACAATGTTTCATATTACTATAAGTTGGAATTACATTTAAAAATGACAATAAACATTTCTGCATATTTTCGTTTTTCAATTTTTCACAATAAAATTTTTACTGCAGAGCTTAGAATCTTCAAAATATCAGTTTATCAAAGGAAGCATTGCTAGGATTGCCTTCAACTTCTTACTTCTCCTGAACAGAATTTGAAGTTCAAAATATATTCAAGCGTGAAATAAAGTAAGTTGTTATTCCATCAATTGAAATTAACTACAAACTAATCTCAGTACCAGTCACTCCAGGATTCCGTCCACATTGTTGGATTATAAGGATTATTAGCTACAAAGTTGTCGCAGTAGAAACCATTGCAAGTGTTTATCTGTTTCAAATATTAAAGAAGAAATAAGGTAAAACAATGGAATCTTGGATATCTCAACATTGATTATTACAAGACTAAGAAAAACAGAATGCAGAACCCTGAAAACCCCATAATCTATTAAATGGTAACTATTTTGCTTTCAATTACACTCAGTAGTAGTCATTCATCAAAATGAAAAATGACAATTTATTTGTGTCTACACTAATTACTTATTTTAAAGTCCATTAGTATGAATTGTACAGAATATGAAAAGGTAACTAATTCAATTGATGCAACTGGTGCAATATTTTGATACAATTTGACAAGTTCATCCAGAGACATGGGTCACCAAATGCCCAGTTAAAGATATTATCATATAAATATCTAAGAGGGTGTCGTTAACAGAGCTCACCACAGGGTCTAGTGCATCATCGTGTTTGCACATTACCTAGGGTACACCTGTATCCATTTCCACATCCATCTGGGCAACCCAATTCATGTAATTCACTCTAGCAGGCCCAAACAACGTTTCTTCATGTTTATACTCATTTTCCACCTGTAAGAACACTTTGTTATTAGTCCTAATATTAAGAAATCAAACCAAAAATCAAACCAAGTTTACATAGAAAGTTCAAACACATGCCATATCGCTCTTTTCTGCATCAAGAGATTGCCCAAAATCACCTAAATCACACTCAGACTTGGTTTATAGGGTCTGAAATTAACTCAGGTCTATTTTTTTAGGTTTGTTTGCACCCCTTTTGTGGAGAAAAAGAGCCCAGAATTCAAAACCCCCTAATACATGTTGTCACTCAATGGCTGTCTCACTAGTACAAGAAGTCCATTTCAAATGGTTGGGGCCAGATGCAATTTCTGGGTAACTTTGGCATAATAGATAACTTGGACATGCTTTCAGCACTATGAGATGAGGAGGATTTTTTCAAAATATAATAATAACACCAACCCATATAAAATACCTTTAAGCTTTCTCAAATGAATATCCTCCAAGAAGCACGAAAGAGTGATGCACAACCTCCAAGCCAGGTACGAAGATCCTCAAAAACTAGACACTGTCATGACAGGGCCATGAAGGATGCACAATGTACACTTAAAAGGGTGGATGTCCGTCAAACAAATGGAAAGGCTCCCACAAGGTTCAATGTCTTCATCATAACTATTCCCTACAGGTTGATTGCAGCCATCATTATGGTGAATGCTAATCAAGAGAAAGCCCCTTTAACACAAAGAAAATGTAGATTTAGAACTGCTGCTATGGACAGCCAATACATATGTCGCTGAAAAATACACCTAGATCTATTAATACTCCTTTTACTGCAAGTTTGAAAGTGAAACAGTCCACAAATTGCCCACTGAATTCTATGCTAGTGCTTCCAAGGATAATTCTGCTTATACAGAGCTTGTTTTGCTGAGTTTAAGACTGATTTAAGGATGCCATGAATGCCCTTGGTCAATTTTGTTAGTGCCTCATTCCTGCTACAGGATCCTCTTAAAAGGAGGAGCGATTTACATGCCTTCTTTTGCCGGACCTGAAATTTCTAGTAGACTGGTCCATTATTAACAGACCAAACATTAGGTGAAGATGCGAATGGCTGTAAGCAACACTGAATGTAGTTATCAAGTTTGTTGGGTTTTCAAACTACTAAAATTGGTCAACACAAATTGACCATTGGATGTAGTAGGCATAGTTGAGCTATCGTTCATTGACAAAAACCGAACAGATTGGCCTGTAAGTGATACAACAGGTTTTCTCACTATCATCAAGTTTTTTGACACAGCTTTTAAAATTATTCCTTTCAATAACAGCTTCCATATTCCCACCAACCATCTCACCTTGACTCAAACTTCTAAGCCCTTCAATTGGTTGCCAAAATTGCAACAAAGAATTTCTTACTTTGGGTGTTATGTTAACTCTTTATGACTGATTACCTCTCCATGAATGAACTGCAATGCTCTCGAAAGTGTCTAATTTTGACCAGAATTCCCATCATGAATTTGAGCAATAATTTCCATCCATCATCATACTAATTGCAATACAAACATTCATAAACAGCCTACTCCAGAGTTGTCTCACCATCAGGAATATATTCAGTAGATGGACCAGTAAATATCTCCACCCAATGTTTAAGATTCTTAGTTTCTTTGTAGCATAGACCTTTCTTTGTAGCCATAGAAACAACAGTCTTGGTACTCCACTCGTCATTTGACCCTGTTGCTGTGCAAAATCCAGCCGTGCCATAGGAGTTGAAACCCCAAATTCTGCTTGCCTGCTTGCAATTGAGTTGGCATGGCAGATTTAGGAAAATGTAAGTCTTCAATCACACAATCACCAATATCCCATGAAGATCTCATGCTAGGGCATCATCATTATATGCAGAATAATCTAAACATCAAACACCTAGGCCATCCATGTTTTTCAAGACTCTAAGCTTTAAAATCTAGAATCTCAATATCAAATGAATCTAATAAATATTCAAATGTTTATTTGTACAGACAATCTATCAATTCTGCAAACTTCCCCCTTCATTTTTTACTGAGTAGGAAAAGCTCAAGGCTCAAAGTAAAATCATGCTTACTAGGCACCCACATTATCATAGTGGATACAAGACCCACACTTATTCTCTCAACATAGCTTGGGAGGTTCATACTTATGTTGTTTCTGCAATATACTCATCTAGAAATAGCAAGACAACATGTTGGTCCAATGAAATCTATAAAAGATGGTAGCTAGATTTCTAGCTTAAAGAAGGGTGAAAAACGAAAGAATTTTTTAAATGGTTGATGATATTGGAAAGGGACGAGCACTTGAGGCTGGGATACCTACAAAACACATTACAATTTCATCCCAATCCTTTGGTGTTCGATGTAAAATATTTAAATATGTTACAGCTTGAACTAGCATGTGTGATTAAAGCCCCAAAGGACAAGTTTACCCCAACTATAACTTAGAGGTGTTACCCACTGTCACCTCGATAACCACCTCTTTTTACTTCTGGTTGTCTCTTCTCCAAGACAGGTGGGGGGGGCTCTTCCCTAGGATACTAGACTATGAAAATGAAGCACAATGATTGTAAGAGTTAGTCTTAGCAAAAATTGAGGTCTTCTTTGTAGTATAGGTGATGGGAGGGTTATGAACATTGAAGACTAGTGCCAATCCCCAAGGCATATGGAGTCTCAAGATAATTCCCCCTTGGGCCTTGTTTGAAAGTGTTTGACTGGAACCTATTCATAAAACACATATTCAAAAACACATATTCATAATGCTGAGAAAGTTGAAACATCATTCATACACCATACTAGATTATAGGAACTGGTACCATATCCAAATAAATGCACTGTGTAGAAATTCTGAAGCCTTGATGGCATAAGGAATTTCATAAACTGGCTAAGGATCTAGGCACACAATTAACCTCACAGAGAATTGTAGAGAATTAGCATAAGGAGAGAAGAAGAAGAATTAATGAACACATATTAATGAATGATCAATAATTGCAAATGTTGAACACCACATAAACTAGGTTTCAAATCACAAGCTCTAGCGGCTGAAGAAAAGACCTACTAGATACCGAAAGACAAGGAAATTAGGTACGTCTGATTGGAAATTAAGAACTCAAGACAAAACCTTAACAATGAAAAATGGATGGAGGGGCTATCCAAACTCTTTTTTGCAAGTGTTTGTTCATCAAACTACTTGGATAATCCTTTTTCCAAGTTAGCATAATCTTTATCTTGCATTTGAGCAATTTCTGAAGCAATTTTAGAGTTCTAGGGTTATACACAAATTTTAATTAAAAAAAGGGGTGATCAAATTCAACCAAAAAAAAACATTACAAACTCATACCAAAGATAAATTGTTCCAATTATAAAAATAACAAGCAAAAGAACATTTCAAGACTAAATTGGCATATTGAAATGTACCTTGAGATCTATTCATACAGTCCAGAAACAAGACCGAGAGGATCAAGCTTCATTTAAAGCAGATTCACCCCTCATTGTTAATCCCTCTGTGCTATGATTAATTCCAAGTTTGTTTGGCACTCTAGCAGCAACTAGTACCCAAAATGATATAATCATCTGATTCCTAAGTCATAACCCCAAGGGATCCATTAGATCCCTGCCTTCTTACAACTCAAAGTCGTCTTCCAGCTTCAATGTTTGGGAAACAACCTCCTCTTCATAATCGTCGACCACAAAATAGGGATTGTGCTTAATCGGATGGAACCTGTAACCAATGAACATATAGAATGCAAGGGTTACCAATTCTCCAGCCATGACACTAGTCCAGGCATATCGGTAAGCAGTTATGGTGATCAGAGCATAAACTACAACGTGAGTGAAGTAAATATAGCAGACCACCACAATGTAATACTGCCTGAATAGAGTCAACTTCATCAGATTCACAAATTCCTGGCCGTCAGTATGTGCAGCCTGGTGCAAATTATTTATAGACCAGATAATGGGGAACAAGACAGCACAACAACAGATCATGTAAACTAGGAGAAACACCTGGTTCCAGGCAAGCCAATCCTTGGCATACGGCCCGGTCTCATCGATCACCACAGTAGCAATATTGTATAAGACTTGCAAGGGAATTAAAACAATGAGAAATTTCTTCTCCTTGCCTTGCAGGTAGGGTTTAAAGAAGGACCAGCCGGTGCCAATCAAGACAATCGGGGTAAAAAGCATAATTCCCTTCAGAAAACTAAAAATATAAAACAGATCATCCCATCCATGGGTTTTTTCGGTTCTCTTAATGAAATACTTGTCCTCTTTCTCATAGAGTAGATTTAGAGCTTTCAAATAGACGAGGGAAGCCATCAATACATGGGTCTGGTAGGTCGTAAGATAGTTTTTCATAACCACGTAGATCCAAACCCCAACCAGCGCAACAAATATCAAAGACAGTGAAAGAAAGATTCAACAGAAGGGTTTCACCGGCCGAAAGATAATGCCTGGTGCCATCACCACCCCCCTAAAGATTAGAAATAACTATAGTTACATCCATTGAAACCACGATGTCACAGATACAATCGGCAAAGACCAAAGTAAACTGGTTTTCTTCGAGCTCTTTGAAAGTTTGGTTGAAGGGAAATGAATTTTCCAAATCCTTAAATGTAAGGAGGGGTGTGATGAGCTTACTCTTGAGTACGCAGTGAATTTCTCCATGTTTCAAATCTTGCAAGACGTGAAGGCAGACATCTCTGGTGCTCAGGAAGAACCCCATGGACTCCAGGTCGATATCATTCTCCTTGATGGCCTTGTATGAGGAATCCTTCACATAGATTTCCAGGAGGCCTTTGTGTGTGAACCCGAATTCCTCAAAGGGAATGATGAAATGGTAGTCGGATCGAATCTCTGAATGTCATATTTTAGCTGAACAAAAGGGAAAGAACCCCTAAAAAATACCATGATTTCCATTGCAGAAACCCTTGAATTGGACTCCATCCTGAAGATCTGAGATGAATACTTCATTGCATTGCAGTAGCATCCTGGTAATCACCAAAATGCTGTGGGGAGGAAAGAACATAGGGAAAAATGGCCATAGATTGAAACACACCTTGTGCCATTGAAGCCTTGAACAGGGTCACCTTGGGCTTGAGCTTGAGTGAAATGTAAGATTGTTCTACATTGGCACCCACCACTTCACGTTGGCGCCAAAACCCAAATTGTGAAACTACACTAACATGATACAATGAAATTTGTATTTGTTTAACTTGAATTCTATCATATTTGTATTTGTTTAATTTATTTTTTTTATATATATTAATAGTATATAATAAAAAATTACTTATCATATTTATATTTGTTTAACTTAATTTTTTTATATGTATTAATAGTATATAATAAAAAATTACTTATCATATTTATATTTGTTTAACTTAATTTTTTTATATGTATTAATAGTATATAATAAAAAATTACTTAGTATATTTGTTTAAAATTTTATATGTATTATTAGTATATAATAAAAAATACTTAGTAACATTTTTTTTAATTTATAATGTAAATAGTTTAATAATTAACATTATTTATAAATAAAGCATTTAAAAACAAATGTATATAGGTATATTTGTATAGTTATTTTTAAATATATAAGTAATAGCTCACCACTAGGACATTGTCATAGTTAATTTGGTGTTAACAGTGGAGTTGTAACACATGAGGCTCTGCAATTTACTAAGTTCTAGGGTGTCTATGAATCCATTTGTAGTCTTAGAATTTAGTAAAATATACAACATTGTCAAAATTGTAATTTTTCATTGCCGAACTGATCCACAACTAAAAATGACCAAATAAATGACCAATTGTTATGTGGTCATTCTTTTCTAGATACCCCGTGACCAAAATTGGTCATTTATCTTGGTCTTTTTTACTTTAGTTTTATCATGTGACCAAAATTGGTCATTTATCTTGGTCTTTTTTAGTTAGCCCGTTTAAATTGATCAATTTTGGTCATTTATCCCTTGAAAAAAATTGTGGTGACCAAAATTTTTGGTCTCCTAGTCACTAATCTCTCATTTTGCACCAGTGTTTGCATGAGATGGCTTGCCCTCTGGACCGCCATTCAAATCCTGTCCCTTTTTCAAGGGATATTCAGTTGAGGGATTTTGCTTCTTTTGTGAGCAATCATGCTCAGTGGGAAAGGTCTTTTCAAACCTTTTCTCACAATGAAGCTCACTCTAACCCGTGGGTTCGAAGTGAGCCTCAGAATCCGGGTATTCTTCTAGCTCGATACGGGAGTTTGCTTTCATGCCCCATCCAGACTCGGCACATAATGGAACTGCAAGAGGAATTTATTTCTACTTGTACCAACCATATTTCTATACACCAACAAGTAGCATTGGAAGGAAGTAAGCACAAATGGCAGGTTGCCTCTCCTATACTCAGGAGCAGAGACCCCTATTGTTTTAGGAATTTTGAACAGACACTTTTCAGGGTCGAGGGCTATGTTGGATGTATTAGGGAATGTGGGGCTAATTGGTTGGGTCTGAAATTTAAATTCCCCCTCATCTAGTGGCCAACAAAACCATATAGGGTGGAATTCTCACTAACCAAGGTAGAGGAGCAGCGATTCTAGAGATATTGGATTGCTCACAAATGGTTCATAGAAAAATAAGGGGTTCCTGAGTTCCTCTACAACTTCTCCTCTCTTCACGAACAGAGCTCAATACAAGATTCAGATTCATAATAATGGAGTTTGTTGCATGAGGACATGCAACAGGATAGTTGGGGGGAGATGTTGGGACCAGAAATGACCTCTTTTGACCACCCTTAATTACCTCTTCTTGTTCTATCCTACCCTATTCAGCATGGCAATTAAACATTTTATCCCCACTCTACTCTTCAAACCACCAAGGTATGATTGGTCATTGTTTTATTTTATTAATACTTATGATTGCGATAATTAAGGCTTCGTATCTCTCAATGCGCTAACATATTATGGTTTATAAAGGTATTTTAAGGTATATGGACTATAGGAAGATTGGGCTGAACAAGCTATGAAAAGAAGGGGCATTCACCACTTAAGTTGATCCCCATCCATCCTATCATCACTCAAGGAATGCGGCTCCAATACGATATCCAAGACAAAGCTGTGTCAAGGTAGCTGTAACAGAAGGCATTAGAATTGGAGGTCAACAGTGCGTTGCTGCTTGTGTGTAGCCATAATCTGAAGATATTGTCACTCATGTGGTGATTAACAGTTTTCCTATGTTTCCTATTTTTCATCCTGCCATGTTTATAATAGCCGTTGTCATTTAGGGTGCCTAAAGATCAAATATCTTCATGGATGCCCCATAATAGGATAGGATGTTATCATCTCCATGGTATAAGTATGGAGAATTATTTCAAGCCAGGGGTTGCTGAACATATAACCAATTCATTGGATTAGCTGTGAGGAGGAATTGTGTAATCACTCTATCTTTTAATACAAGGAGTTACTTCTGATCTAAAGGTTTTTACGTCTGTTTAGCCAGCATCTTTGTGTGAAGGCTGGGCCCGCCTTCCACAGGGATTGCTGAGTTAAACTAGGAATTTTCAATTCCTTTGTCGTGTGATGTTATGTTAATTTTATTTTTTTCATAAGAAGCTGTAACAAGTGTGGATTTACAGTGTGTTGTTATTGCATTCTTTGGAGATCTGTAGTGGTATAGTGTGACAGTCGACTGAGTAGGTAATTATTTCTTATGAAATTCATGTGGTAATTGTAATAGCTCTGTTCATCCTTAGATATTTTGGTTGTCATTCCATGAATCTTTGCAGCGTGTCTTTTAATACAAGGAGTTACTTCTAATCTAAAGGTTTTTACATGTGTTCAGCCAGCATCTCTATGTGAAGGCTGGGCCCGCCTTCCACAAGGATCGCTGAGTTAAATTAGGTATTTTCAATTATTTTGTTGTGTGATGTTATGCTAATTTTACTTCTTCATGGGAAGCTGTAACAAGTGTGGATTTACAGTGTGTCATGATTGAATTCCTTAGAGATCTGTCGTGGCATAGTGTGACAGTCGACTGAGTAGGTAATTATTTCTTATGCAATTTGTGTGGTAATTGTAACAGCTGTCCTCATCCTTAGATGTTTTAGTTGTCATTTCCATGAATCTTTGCATCTTGTCTCTTATTTTTATGATTACAAAATTTCATTCCTGTACTTCAATTTCCTAGAACAGCTGAACTCAATCTCTATATTTTGAATTCCTAGATCAATATTCAACTCATGTTTTTGGATTCCTATGACAATCAGATTAAGTAGTTGAGTTAATCATTAAGTGGTGTGAATAGGATTTTCCCTTATCTGCAATTGTAATTTAGATGTGACTTTTTCCATTCTTAGACCAAGCCATAGCAGAAGGTAATTGTGATTGCATTCCTTAGAAGGTAACTAGATTAATTAGATTCTTTGGATAAGCATAGCCGAGCAGAGGATAGTATTGTTCAATTACAGTGATTTCGTGTTTAATCATATATTGTGCATGTTATCCTTGAAATACAAGACTTTCCTAGGTTGACAATAAATATTCTACACTCTGTATGTTATTTGTAATTCACTTGCATATTGGGTGCTCGACAGGATGGAAGTATTCTGTGGAAGGTCATGATTTGTTTTCATTTGTCATATACTTATTCAATTATCACATTTTATCATGAGAGGAAATTTCAATTTAAAATGGGCCTTCCAAAAATAATACAAATTCCATGTCATCATGTATTACCTAATAAAAAGATTTAAAATTAAAAAAGGGAGCACCTCTTAAACAAATTTTTAATATAAATTTGGGGATATGTATCATAAAAAACTACATTTTGTGTTTGTATTTTCAACACATCGTCCTATGTTTTTACTCAAATTTTGATCGGTAGAGCTCGTTGGATGTGGAAATAAATTCCTCATCCACTGAGTACCCACTCAACATACTTTTGACGGATCCCTCTACCCCCAAAGCAAGAAATACCTGAAACAATGTGATGATGATGTCATCATCACATTGTTTCAAGTATTCCTTGTTTTGGGGGTAGAGGTGCCCATCAAAAGTATGCCGAGTGGGTACTCATTGGATGTGTAATTTAATTCCGCATCCAACGAGCTCTCCTAATCAAAATTTGAGTAAAAACACATGGATATATGTAGAAAATACGAACAAAAAGTAATTTTTTTCTTTTCTTCCTCCAAAATTAATAAATATTATTTTATTATTTTAACTATTATTTTATTAATTTTCCTTAGGAGGGCCATTTTTGGTTTGAAATTTACTCTAATAAGTTCCTATGTTTGCATTCTTCCCCACCTATGGAGTTCACTGAAGCAGAGACAAAGTATGCACTCAATGTTGTGAAGCACGTATTTTCTAACCATGTTGTGTTACGGTATAATTGCACAAAGACTATAACATAACAAGTTTTGGAAAATGTAGGGTTCTGCATGAACTTATATTGTGATGTTACTATGAATAAATTCAATTCAATTTTTACTTTTGTAGGCTTGATTGTAGTGTATGATTCTCTTATGACTCATGATTATTCACAACATAATCTATTTGGGTGCTTACAAATATCAACCTCCCTATAAATTTTGTTGTAATCCTCACTTAAGTGTGTAAATTATCTGTGATGGTTTCATCTATCTTTTTCATTCAAAAATATCATTTTCTAAACATATTTTACAAGTTCATGGAATAGTATATGCATCTGAGGCAGAAGATTTTTTGTAAGTGGCATCTAAACCTTTAAAGTCATTGCCTTATTACTCACTTGGACATAATTTTGTAGCATTTGAAAAACCAAAAGGATCTTTGTCTACAAGAAAATTTTCAAATATGCTGAAATTGGTTGTGAAAGAGGTATTCTTATGAACTTTGATGTCTCTGTAACCACTCCATAGGCTAGATTATTTTCTATAAACTCATAAATATGATGATTTTCTGGATGAATCAACATGTTTGAGATTTATTTCATGATATTAGGAAACAATAACCTTGATGCTTTAGTTTCTCTAGGAAAAAATACTCCATTTCTCGACAATAGTTTGAGCTTATTTTTGAACAATTGTAGTGTTGTACTATATGTTTTACATGGATCAAGTTACATGATGGATGATATTTGTGCATGTGCTTATTTTTCTAGATGGTTAGATTGTAAGGGAGTGTGGTATTGTAATCCAATGGTTACACACATAGAATAAAGAACCACATTAGGAGTGATTAATGATTTGTATTTAGGTTTTCTTGTTCTAGTTTTGAATTACATCAAATTATAAAGGATCGATTTTAGAGGCAGTGTATATGAATGATAACGACTCTCTATGGATTTTAATCGATCTTTCATTTTCAAGACTATTTGATGGATTTCAACAGTAGTTGAAAATTTTCAATCTCATTAGGGTTTGAATGGATATGTCAGCAACATGTCCAGTAAGAATAGTAATTTAATCTCAAATTTTGTTTAGAAAAATGAGATTTTCTATATCTTTTGTAACCCCAACAGTAATTTATAGTCTTAATTACCATTAAAAGAATAGAGCCAAATAATGCTATCAATAGTTTCTGTCTTCATATTTTTTTCAAAGATAGATCTTACACTTTGTCAATGCCACATCTTAGAGGATAGTATATGTCCTTAATTATTTTTTTAACGATTGACTATTCCTCTGTTTTCTCACGTGGTTCTTGTTTCCCAACTGGTCTATTGGACAACTCAATTTATAGGACATGGAGCATTTGAGGTACGCTTATGAAAACATACACTTTAATCATTGTTGTTACGCGTGGAATTGGAATCTCGTATATTATTTTGCAGAAGAGATCACCTGCACTTTTGGATAATATTGTTCAAGTTTTCATGATGGATCCATTTTTTTTCTTGCTTGAGGTGAGATGGTAGTTTGTTTGTATTAGTAATTCTTTCCAAGTTGAAGTGATAAAATTTTAATATGTTTCATGGTTAGAAGTGGACATATGAGTGATGAATTTGTTTTCTTGGATTTAGGTCCTTCAAAATTTTTGTGGTTATGAACCGTATATTGGCTTCCAGAAGGTCGTGCGAGATAAAGTGCAAAAAAATATCAAGGAATGGAGAGTGAAGAAGTAGAAGAAATATGCATAGTTGGAATGTCTATCACTTTATTTGGGATGGAATTTTGGAAACATAAGGCAACCATAATGGACTTGTTATCATAAATTTTTACTCATTCTACTATACATTTGCACTATTAGTACCAATTCGGCATACATTCGTATAATGTTCTGACTGTATTGCAATTATCTAATAATAGTCCTGAAATCTATGAAACCTTGGGAACATGAGGCACACATAATGGACTTGTTATCACAATTTTTACTTGTTATACTATACATGGAAACAATTAGTACCAACTACCAAGTTGTCATGCATTAGTATAATGTTATGTCTGTAATGCTCTTATTTAATAATAGTACTCAAAGGTAGTTACATTCAGTTGATTCATTATAAAATTTAGTCTTAATTCTTTAGTGAACAAAATGCACCATTCTTGTCATCTATCCTAATTTCTGAGCACTGCTTTACTATTTAGGAATTGACTCGACTAGTACTATGTCAGTCAGGAAAGAATTTGTAACATGTACCAAAGTTGTACTGAAATGTCTGGATTTTATCATGGCACAAAAGCAACACCGTTATGCCCTCAAAGTTAGCTAGGTCAAATGAAAAATGTCATTTTACCATTTGAGGATTTATACTGTAGAATGAAAGGCCTCACATAAACAATTTACTGGTCTAACTTTAGATCTTGTTATCCAATGCATTAACCAGATGGTTTTTCTTTGATACAGAGAAACTATCAAAATGAAGTTGATGTGATCCATTGAAATATGAGAGTAATATAGGTGGAACCATATACTACATCTCTCTTTGATTATTCTCATTGGGTATGGCCTAGTATATGATATAGATGGGGTCTCAAAAAAACTCATCGATGCATAAAAAAAAAAGGTGGGTTTACACAACACTTAGATTCATGTCCTTTGTGTTAGATTTTTAACATTAATATAGCATTATTAGGATATTTAACTTAGAGAATAAAAAGCACAACAATCAAGCACAAGCAACAATGAACACAATGTTTTTCCTTAGGGAAACCATAAATAGAGAAAACCCCAGAACTTCCTCAGAGATAGAATCAGCACCAAGAGTAAAACCCCAAAACAATTAGATGATCTCCCAACAGTAGTAACCTCTTTCTTCTAGCCCCAGTGTCTTCTTCTTCTTCAACTATGCACTACAACTGAGTGTGAGTGAGTGTGTGATAAATAGAGAGGCTCACTCTCTATTGATACTAATTCCCGACTTGACTAAACCGAACTACAACTGACTTCACTAGGTGAGTCTAATAACCCTAATTCGCTGGAACTACAGGGACTTTAACCCTTAGACAATAGGAGGGTTACCCACAATGACTTCACATGAATTGATTACATTATAGATCCTCCTGATCGGAACATCGGGGCATGACATGACTCAATTACATTACAGACACACCCCAGAATAAACATCGGGGTACAAGATATAAGATACATAGGTGAATACATTTCAAAGTTACAATTGCATCAACACTCATCTTAACTAGGAAGGTATTCTTTTGACACAATTTTCAACACTTGGTCTTCTTCTCTGTATCGACTAGATCATCTCGGCATCGTCATCTTCAATTTTTCTTGATCTTCAAGTTTTCTTTATCTTCAAGTCTTCTTCATCTTCAAGTCATCATCGTCTTTAGGTATTCTTCATCTTCAAGCCATCTTCTTATTTAAGTCTTCTTCATCACAGGATCTGCATCATCACGACCACTGGATCATCACTGTATCATCATCAAATCTGGATCATCACTTGATTTAGATCATCATCAAGTCTACATCATCATCATCATCAGTTCTATCTCCTGATTCTTCTCATCACAAGAATTTTTGTTGGAGTAGGGCCCCGCAGCTACAGGAAAAGTTGCTATATCGGAACAAGAAAGTCAAAGGAAACAGTACCTGGATCGGCCGAGAAGAGAGCTCAACCACTGCATTTAAGGCAGCGGCGACGACAGGAGGGCTCAACTACCCTCATAAATAGAAAAGGAGCAATGGGACGAGGTATTAAAGACAAAGGAAAGAAGGGGAGCAACTGAGGAAGCGACACCCATACCAGAGATCAGCACTGGAAATAGCGGAAGACTGTAGAAAGCTATAGTGTGACCAGTAAGCGGCAGTTCAAAGTATAGATAGGCTGACTATCACAATTAGGGTTTTTGGGTTACTATTGGGATAGGCCCACAGTTTCATATCACGGTGAGACCTTCGGGCCACCTATTTAAGCATGTATTTTGTATTATGAAGGGTTGGTTGGTTGGTAGTTAGTTAGCTAGTAGAGAGTTAGTAGATGGTCTATTAGATAGTTGATCATCTGTTGTAAGACATTGAGGAAGATTCGAGATTTGGTTCTGTTATTCAGTCTATAGTTATCTTACTGTAACCAGTAGCTGACTCCTTGAGCATGAATGTAACAATCCGCAGGGATTGAGAGAGAGAGAGAGGGAAAGGATATATTGTAAGAAGAAAGAGTAATAGGAAGAGAAGAGAACTAAGAGAGAAGGGCTCTAGCAGTGTGCATGGAGTTTCCCAGAAGATCTCAAGCTGCATAATAGGTTGCAGTGGAACTATGTGTACTCTCTTAAGATATAATAAAACACATTTCTTGTGGACGTAACATCCTCCTTGGAATTGAACCACGTAAAATCCGTGTGTTGTGTGATTGTTTCATGTGATTGTGATTTACCTATTTTCTATCTATTCTCTATTGCATGAACTTTTCCTATCAGTTAATGAATGCATGTATGATATCCTTCAGCTTACAGTAACATAGAAGGTTAAATCCAAATCGAGTGTATCAAGTATTCTGTATATGAGTTTATCAGTGCTTGATTCATGACAGTTAAAAATTACAGTGTTAAGTGGTTTCTGTACATTTAGTTCAACAAGTTGAGCATAAGTGATGTTGAGCATGTTAAACTGTAGAAGCTTAAGTGAAGTTGTTTAACACCCTTATGAAGGTTAACCGAGCTATTGTACCCAGAGAGAAAGCCTCTAGACCTTGAGAGTTGATGAGCCTATTAAGTCTTACTGTAGGAGACATCACAGCGTAGAAAGGCGATATTGCACTGTCAGAGGGGCTGCAGTGTGAGATATCGCAGGTTAAGGGTCGAGTAGAGGAGAAAGTTTGCACATCATCCTAGAAGCTGTGATGCGATAAGAATCAGTTCCATAGTAGAGTTGGCTAGGGAGAGAAAAAAACACCTCGCGAGAGACCCCACTGGTTAACTAGAATTAAGAGGCACTAGGATGCGTCAGAACCTGGTTGAGGAAACTTGATTCTTCAGCCACCCCATCTAAGATCACTTTAGGTGAGACTTCAGTCCGTTCTGTTGTCTGTCGCTGAAAGGGCCAGTGAACTAGGGGTTTTGTTGGTACGCTACAGTAAACCCATGTCTGCCTTAGTCAATACCAACAAATGGTTCTGTTTCCTTAGGACTTTCCCAGGTCAAGACAACAAATGGTTTTGAACAAATTGAAGAGCTGATGTTCTGTTGGCATCTTACTAAAGAAGAACTTAACCAGTGGGTTGAGTCTAAGGAAAGAGAATTTGATAAAAAAGAAAACAAGAGTCCTAGGTTGAGTACAGAGAACTGGTTACAAAAACATATCTTCACAAACCTGCATGAGATATTTTTTGCGACCTATGCAAATGAGTTGTACGACTAGTTATCAAAGTTGAATGATAAGCATATATTCAAGAAGAAACTTGGAACATTGTCTAGACACCGGAGCTGATTCACACCATGAAGAGTGTAGATAATCCCATTTCGCAGGCAGTAGACTTTTGGATTGCGAGTTTGCTGGAAGGTTTCACTACAGAGTTTGCAGTTGATCAAAGAAAGAGTTTCAATGAAGTAGAGAGGTACTTCTTCAAAGGATATTGTGGTAAGTACTTGAACTCTTTAAATTTGTCCATTGAGATGTTATTATATGAAAAAGGAGTACTGGATATATTCTCAGATGAATAAGTTAAGTAAGTGTAATGTCACAAGAATTTGAGAGTGATTTTGAAGAAATTGGATGTACACGTAGCGGTAAGAGATATAAAGTAGATTTCAGATCTTCCTTCTTTGAAGACAGTTAAGACAGTACTAGAGAATAGAGTCAAAGTAATACAGAAAGAATAGTAGGGAGTATCCCTTATCACCCTTATACTCCACAGAAACAAACTGGGACTCATAATAATCCCGCAGGAACTCCATCTAATAGTTCACACACAATACATACTACCTCTACACCACATACATCTACACCGCCAAGTGGTAGTAATACAACAAATCAGAATCCACCATGTAGAAATAGAATGGGGGATGACATGAAGTTACCTACCTTTAGGGGTACAGGGGTAGAAGACCCAGAACAGCATTGGTTCCTATGTGAAGCTATATGGACCATTAAAGGGATCCAGGATGACAATACTAAGCTTTTCCAGTTGGCCACTACACTTAGAGAAAGAGCTTTAACATGGTATATGAAGTATACATCAGCACAGATCAGAACACTCGTAGAGGTCAGGACCGCAATGATTAAGGAATTTAAGAAACCCAAGTATGAGTCACAATGTATCACAAAACTCAAAGACATTAAACAGTTACCTACAGAGTCAGTATGGGATTTCGATCAGAAATTTAAAGCTCTTATAGACCAAGTTAGCTTTGAGTTTGCGCCGGAGCAGCATAAGGAATGGTTCATCGTAGCACTGCTCCCTCATATCAGACTTCCACTAATGCAACAGAAACTTCATACGAAGGATGAAGAATTGGAGATGGCAATGAAACTAGAGGCTTCACCTCTAGCTGAGACTAGTACAGGTATGACAAACTTACAGAATCAGTTAGCCAATCTCACTTTACAGCTACATGAGATTAAGAAAAGAAAAGAGGTTGCACAAGAATTATGGTGTACAAAGTGTAAAGGACATGGCCATACCAAAGATAAATGTCCAGTATTTGTAGAGTATCTAGTAAGTGGGGCTCCTAACCCCTTAGTATAGAATCAAGGGCCATGGTGTGAAATCTGTAGAACAAGAGGACATAGACCACATGAATGCCCTTTACTTCAGAAGTATGTACAAACTCCTAAGAATTTATACTATAACTTCTGTAAGTCAGTAGGACATGATGAAAATAATTGCAGAGCTTATGATCTCATGATAGAGAGAAAACATGACTTCTATAGATTCTAGTCAGACACATCTAGACCAGCAACAGGACCATAGCATGAATCGGCTCATGATGGCCGTGGTGGAGGATTCAAAGGGCGAGGCCGTGGTGAAGGCTTTGGCCATGGCTGTGGACCGATTGTTTGTTACAAATGTGGAGCTGTAGGACATTATGCTAGAGATTGTTAGAACCCTACTACAACATGTAAGTATTGCAAGTCCTATGATCATACTATAGAAGAATGTCTTATCTTGATAGCCAAGATTAAGGATCCTAAGCCAGCAGTAAACCAGAATATTCAGCTTATTGCTGCTGAGTAGGAAGAACCAGAACCAAGCGTCAATGTTGTGACTCGCAGTGGTGCTCCTACTAGTACTACATCATAGGATGCCGAAAAGAATACAGTTCCGAAGTGGGTGCGCAAAGATACTGATAAATCTACACCACTTGACCTGCAGAAGAACAAATAAACATTTCAGCAAGCTAAAACTTTCTTTATTGACCCTACAGTAGCAGGATCGCAGACATTGCCTTATAGGGGCGTACTGTAGCAAAAACCTTGTGGCGTTAGTTCTGTGTAGATATCGCAAGCTATGACATCTGGAAGATGCGAAGAGGATGAGTTGACAGGAAGTGTATAATCCTTCCTACGGAGTTGCTTGAAACTCGTAAGAAATTAGAAATCCATAGGAGAGCTTCAACGCATCATAGATCAGTATCAATGGTCTTCTTCCATGAGCAGTACGCAGTGGGCTGTTCATAATATTATGGGCCATACAAGAACAGGAAGAGAAATGAGATTCATGGCACAAATTGGAGAGTTTGAAATGGATGAGGTAATCCTAGATTTAGGATCAGAGGTAAATGTTCTGGCTAAGCAGACATGGGAATAGATGGGTAGCCCTAAGTTAGCCAGATCACCTATCCATCTGTGATTAGCTAATCAGTAGAGGGTATCACCACTAGGTCGATTACCGCAAGTACCAGTTGATATTGACGGAGTCCGCAGCTTTGCATATTTTGAAGTCATAGAAATTATTGGCGATAGCAGACCGTATCTAACTTTATTAGGCATTGATTGGGCAATTGATAACATGGTTGTTATCAACTTGAAGAAAATACAAATGACCTTTAAGGATAAACATATTCGAGTCATCGCACCGTTGGATCCTTTTCAGGGTCCTCGATACATTGAACCTATCAGAGTAGAGGAAGAGGTGTGTAATATGGAGAGCTTCTATTAGATGACTGCTAATCAGAGTGATTATATCAATCCCATCATAGAAGGAAATATTAGTTGGTGATGCGACAGCTCATGTGCATCGGATTCGGATGTTGGTTTAGAAAATTGGTAGCATAGACTTTATGAAGTTTCAGCTCGCAGATGTACGTTTATGACTAAGTCACTACGATGGATCGGTGCAGAGGTTAAGAATATTTCGTCGTTTGATGGCTTAGCAGATGTCAATGAATTTTTACAGCAGTTTGAGCAGGAAATCCCTCACGAGCAGAGGATGGCAGTTATTGACCTTGCAGTAAGAGCCACACCTGTAAGATGGTGGCATGCACATAAAGAAAATATCACATCATGGGATGATTTTAAGAGATTGATGATGATCATATTCTCTAATGACAAGAATCATTTCCAGCATAAATATACAGGAGAAAGTGACCCCAGGTCACATATTAAGATTTGTGAACAGAATTGGTCGGACATTCAAGAGGATGAATGGGTTCACCTATTCATTCACACTTTAGACATAGTCCCAAGGAACTGGTACACTGAGATAGAGTTGCACAGAGGAACGGTTACATGGCCATTTATGATAGACAGCTTTGAACTCACTTTCACTTTTGAATATGAGTATCCAAGCATTGATCAGGCTTTAGATATTATAAAGACTAAGATACTTGATGACTGCACCCTATCAGTGTATGCTCTTCCTGATTGGGCCATCCAGTTAGAACATGCGCTAGAGTGCTACAACTTTGCAGTAGAGCCAGGTGATGAGGATGAGAATTCTCGCAGTATCAACATTCTAGAGTTAGAAGGGATTTCTGAAGTTGATGGACCAAAGCTAGAGATTCCAGCTATCACAGAGCCTATTAATATTAAAAAGATCAATATTGGCACAGAAATAGAACCAAAGTTTGCCTCTATTGGAGATTATTGGGATGATGAAACGGTAGGACACATCGCAGATTTGTTACATGACTATCAGGACTTGTTTCCCACTAAGTTTGTAGAGATGAAGGGAATAGTAGGAGATTTGGGAGTCATGAGGATACCTTTGAAAGAGGATGCTAGTCCAGTTAAGCAGCGTCCATACAGATTAAATCCTCATTATAAAGAAAAAGTTAAGGATGAGATTGATAAGATGCTAGCAGCAGGCATCATTGAACCAGTCGAAGAGAGAGAATGGGTTAGTCCCATGGTCATATAGGAAAAGAAAACTAAAGGAGGAATCAAGATTTGTGTTGATTTGCACAAACTCAACGATGCATCGCTTCATGACCCGTTTCCGACACCTTTCACTGATGAAGTTTTAGACAATGTGGGAGGACAGGAGATCTACTCATTCACTGATGGCTTTTCAGGCTATCACCAGATAAGAATCCATCCAGAGGATCGACATAAGACCACCTTTGTGACAGAATGGGGCTCATTCCAGTATACGGTAATGCCCTTTGGTCTTAAAAATGCACTAGCTATTTTTTCTAGAGTAGTAGTTGCTGTATTTAAGGAATACATCCATAAATTCTTAGAATTATATTTTGATGATTGGACTGTATTTGGATTAATCAAAGACCATATAGGAGATTTAAGGCTCATGTTAGAGAAATGTAGGGAATATCATATTTATCTTAACTTGAAGAAATGTATATTCTATGCACCATTTGGTATTTTGTTGGGTCATATTGTTTGCAGACAAAGCTTGATGGTAGATCTTGCAAAGATTGCCATCATTGTAAATCTTCCAGCACCCAACTCAGTCAAGCAATTGAGGACAGTGCTTGGTCATACCGGGTACTATAGAAAATTCGTCAAGGGTTATGCAAAGATCACAGCACCTATGGAAAAGTTGTTAAAGAAAGATGTGAAATTCCTACGGAATGAGGAATGCTAGCAAAGTTTAAACACTCTTATAGAGAAAATGGTTACATCACCCATCTTAGTATTTCCAGATTGGGACAATCCATTTCATGTACATCTGGATGCATCTGGCATCGCACTGGGGATTGTCTTAACACAACGAGGAGAAGGGGGTATCGATCACCCTATCATGTACTTAAGCAGAAAGTTATCTACCATAGAAAAGAACTACACCACTACAGAAAGAGAAGGATTAGCTATGCTGTATTTTCTACAGAAATTCAGGCACTACCTGTTAGGTGCCCCATTCAAGATGTTCACTGACCATTCCTCTTTAAAGTATTTGGTCAATAAGCCAGTGTTAGGGGGAAGGATATACAGATGGTTACTCCTATTTCAGGAGTATGATTTTGAAATTATTGTAAAACCAGGAAGATTAAATGTCGGACCTGATCATCTCTTGCGGATAGACTCTGGAGAAGAACCAAGTAATTTGGAGGATAATTTGCCAGATGCACAATTATTTTCTATCCAGATCGTAGATGAGTATTACGCAGATATTATTCACTTTCTCACTACAGGATGGGCACCAGTTGAGTTTACTAAGCAGCAAAAGAAACAGTTAGTTGTTAAAGCAGCAAATTTCACTTTGATCATAGGACATTTATATAATTTAGGTCCAGATGAAGTCCTGTGCAGATGTGTTATGCTGCATGAAAAAGAGGCCATTATCAGGGAAGCACACTCAGGTACCACAGGAGGTCATTTCGCAGGAAAACCAACTGTGCAGAAAATTCTGGCCGCAAGATTATGGTGGCCTACTTTACATAAAGACACTAAGGAGTTTTGTAGATGCTGTGATATCTGCCAGAGGGTAGGAAAACCTTCACAGAGAGATGAAATGCCGGTGCGACCACAGATCATGCTGCGGGCATTTGACAAGTGGGCTATAGATTTTTTGGGTCCTATCAACCCACCAGGAAAACGAACTGGTGCGAGATACCTCATCACAGGAATAGAATACCTCACCAGATGGGTAGAGGCCAAAGCAGAAGGAATTTTGATGCTGCTACAGCTGCACAGTTCATTTTTGAAAACATCATAAGTAGATTTGGATGTCCAGCAATCTTGATGAGTGATCAAGGAACAAACTTTCTGAATCGCACTATTGAGGCCTTGACGGAGGAATTTCAAATACAGCATCATAAGAGCACTCCCTACTACCCACAAGCTAATGGGATAGTGGAGGCTTTTAACAAGATTCTATAAAATGCTCTTACTAAGATCTGTAACAGCCAATAAGATGATTGGGACCTCAGGGTTAATGCTATATTATGGGCTTATAGGACTACATGCAAGAAACTTACAAGACACACACCTTGCAACTTGGTGTATGGACAAGAGGATGTTATTCCTATGGAATATATTATTCCCAGTTTAAGAATTGCTCAAATTACCGATATGGCTGATACAGATACGATGAATGAAAGACTAGCGCAGCTGCTTGCCTTAGAAGAAGACAGATTCATCGTAGTATTTCATCAAAAAGTGCAGAAGGCACGAGAAAAATCTTGGCATGACAGGCACATCAAGAGCAAGATTTTTTAGACAAGATACCTAGTGCTCCTTTATGACAGCAAGTATGTTAAGTTTCCATGGAAGTTCAAGACACATTGGTTGGGACCAAATAAGATTCAGCAATTTACAGAAGGAAGTGTCGTTCAGCTCAGCAAACTGAATGGGGAACTTGTTCCTACCTTGATTAATGGTAGTAGGCTCAAGCTATATAGTGATAGCCACTCCACCTCTAAACCCTGACTCAGAGAACTGGGCGTGCAGATGTCTAGTGTAGTTAAAAGGAGGCATCGCACCCATAGCTAGTCTACACTAAAATAAAATAAAAAGTTCTATGTATGAGGAATCGAAGTAGGAAAGTTTATTTGGTGCAAGTCATAGGACACTTGCAGAGTTTTTGAACGTTGCAGAGTCTCATGCCAGCATTTTGGTTCAGGACAATGCGGTGTGACATCATAGCAAGGCGATGTTCCCCATGCCAAGTAGACGATTTTTAAAAGGGGACAGAGGGCCAGTCACTTCGCCTTCTGACAAGCAGTTAATGTAAAAATGACTGGTATACGTTGCCCTAGATTTGGAAATAGTACAGTGATTATCCTATATTTGGTAAATCTTGGTCGAGACTGACGCCTACACACAATTTTCAAGGGAGATTTGATCGGATTTTCAGCACTTAATGAGGATCGAAACAACGGGTGTTGTCTTATCCATGCAATAAATGCCGCCGATGGGTCCAGCCTAAATGAATGTTGCTCCAGAGATTATTGCCTTTGTTATAAATACACGGATCATTCAAACAGAAGGGTTACTTTTGCGATTTCTGAGAGCCATAGAGCAACTTGAAGAGTTTTCCCTATGCAGAGATACTCCAGTTACAGAGTGCTAGTTTTCCCTATTTTCGCATCCATTGCCAGTCTAGAGTATTGCACCAGGTGGTGTACATCCGAGAAGGAAGCTTTGGAAGACATTGTCCAATGATTCCAACGTGGTGGCCTCGAGTCTGCTATGACAACGCCGCCCAGGGTTGTGAAATTAGGTGCACCACAGGTCAGGCAGATGCCAAGGATGAGGAGTCAAGCTCAGATAGTAGAAAGATGGGGAACTATTAGGATATGTCCCTATTCTCAAATTTACAGACTATAACCTTGGACACAGTAAGACATATCCTCAGTTTCGGTCGGATCGGTATCTTATGGTTCAGAGGAACTCGAGGACCGATGCAGATGAGTTTGTTCCTATGGAACATGTCCAGATTCTTCAGCGGTCAGGCTTGCTCAATTTGTTGAGAATACCAAACTTTGGACGAGGTGCAGAGGTTAATGCTATGGTGCACATGTTACTTTCTTGTGTACATGGAGGTTACCTCTGGCTAGGTAACAGGATTGATCTGAACATTGATTTGATCCACCGCATCACCGGGCTGTCGAAGATCGGTAAGGACCCTCAGATGTATATATCAGGGAAAAGCAAGGATTTCAAGCTACTAGCCACCCTAGTTAACAAATATAAGCTACAGAGAGGAGGTCGGGCTTATGACCTCATAGCCTTAACAGATGCTACACTTAGATTTACATCCAGTCTGCTTGCAGGCAGACTGTTAACCAAAGTGTTCCCAAAATAATTCACAGGATCAGTAATTCACCTTGCCATACAAGTCGCAGAAGGTGAACAATTTAATTGGTGTTTTTTTTTAAAACATTTTTCTTCAAAATTGTTTGGCAGCACAGGACGAGCCAAACCATCCCTTCCATTTCTCGTGGTTTCTCATATTATGTGCATTCATTGGGTGGAAAGAGTTGCCCCATACTCAATTTCTACAGCTACGAGCTGGAGAGTGCAGAGGTGCACGATATGCAAATTTACGGGATAGCAACAGTCAAGCCAAGAAAAATATCAATATCATAGTATTCTATGAATACTATAAGCTGTTGCAGCGAGTTATCCAGGAGACACCTCGTATCAACATAGAGGTTGTGGACATGTATGATAATCGGCTTGATTTCATGGTGGACAGCCATACAATCTATCTAAGGCAAAAAGGGTCTAGAATGGATAACTGGGCTATTGGTTCATTTAGGATGACAGCGCAGGATGTAGAAGATGTCATCAAAGATTTTGGTGAAGAATGGAAGAAGGCATTAGAAGATGCCATAGCAGGAAATGTACCGACAGATGCCGCACCCATGGACCCATCAGACAAAGGAAAAGATAAGGTGGGTTCCAAGAGGAAAGATCCAATAGAAGTGCCACCAGTGACAAAAAAGGAGAAAGATGCAGTAGAAGTGCCACCAAAGGCACAAAAGAGGAAAAAATCCAAAGCCTCAAAGCCAACTATAGAGACCGCATTAAAAGAGGATGACTATGATCAAATCGCAACAAGATTGAAGGAGGAGATGCGGGACTCATTTCACGCGATGCAGACATCGCAGGACAAGCTGCAGAGCACGATAGATAAGCAGCTTCTGGAGTTGAAGGCACTAATTGAGAAGACTGCCGTGATGCAAATTCCGCCAGTCAAGGTTACAGCAGGAGAAATCTCAAGACAATTGATTTCCCGCGAGGAAGTCTTTGCAAAGGATTGCATCAATACAGTGCTGATACCAGCAGGGAGCATCCGATTCCCTACTTTGATGATTGATGTGCAGATACAGGTTAGACAACCTGTCGAGGTTAATCTGGCGTAGTTCCCCATTGATCAATTACAGATGATCCAGTAGCAGATAGCCATAGAGCTCAGGGATAGAGAGCTTGCGACTTACAAATAGAACATTCAGATGAGACAACAGAATGCAGAACTCACCGCAGGCTTTCAGAAAAAGGTGGAGGAGTTAAGGGTATATGAAGAAAGTGAACAGGATCTAAGTCAGGTCCTGTAGAGCATCGCATTGGAGTTACCCTAGTGTAACATAGAGTTTGCATTGCCTTTAACGTATAAAGTAAGAAGAATTGCAGATAGAGCAAAGGCTCTGGAAGAGATAGTGGCCAAGATGGAGGAAGACCATGAAGCATAGATTGGTGAGCTTGAGGCTCGAGCACCAGGCACACCTAAGGCAGACAAGGAAGCAAGGGCATAGGCCTTTAGACTCACTTCAACATAGATGAAGTGTTGCATATATGATGCAGAGTCATTGTTAGTTGATGCGATGAAAACATGGTCAGAGCTAGACGAGCTCCCAGATAGACTGGAATTGCAGTAGAGAATCCAAAACATAGAGAATACAATAGCAGCAATGAAGGAATAATTCAAGAGCTTAGAATCTCTTGCAAAGATGAAGAAGATGACAGAAATGAACTGTTTTCAACAAGAAGCGCAGTGGTTGCAAGGAAAAGAAATACAGTTCAATAATATGCTTCAACCATATTAGGAAGAAATTACAGAGCTTGTCGATGTGGTTGAGCAGAAGGTCAAGGAGTTCACTGCCAGCAAGAGTGAAATTAATGACACAAAAGACTCCATCATTAGTCAAGCTATGCTTGAAGTCACACAAGACTGTGTCGAAGCTATGGACAAAGAAGTCACAGGTCTCAGGGAGAGATTCGTAAGGACTTCACAGAAAGCCAAGGAGAAGCTACAGCACAAGAAACCAGTTGTTAGTGGCTCAGGGATGAGCCATAAGTGAGTGTTAGGGGACTGTTGGAGCAAGGCCCTATAGCTACAGGAAAATCTGCTATATCGGAACAACAAATTCAAAGGAAACAGTACCTAGAGCGGCTGAGAAGAGAGCTCGACCACTGTATTTAAGGCAGCAATGACAACAGGAGGGCTCAGCTACCCTAATAAATGGAAAGGGAGAAATGCACTGAGGTATTAAAGACAAAGGATAGAATGGGAGCAATCGAGGAAGCGGTGCCCATACCAGAGATCAGCACCGAAAATAGCGGAAGACTACAGAAAGCTGCAGTGTGACCAGTAAGTGGCAGTTCAAAGTACAGATAGGCCAACTGTCACAGTTAGGGTTTTTGGGTTACTGTTGGGATAGGACCACAGTTTTGTATCACGGTGAGACCTTCAGGCCACCTATTTAAGCATGTATTTTTTATTATGAAGGGTTGGTTGGTTGGTAGTTAGTTAGCTAGTAGAGAGTTAGTAGATGGTCTGTTAGATAGTTGATCATCTGTTGTAAGACATTGAGGAAGAGTCGAGCTCTGGTTCTGTTATTCAGTCTATAGTTATCTTACTATAACCAGTAGATGAATCCTTGAGCATGAATGTAACAATCTGCAGGGATTGAGAGAGAGAGAGGGAAAGGATATATTGTAAGAAGAAAGCATAATAGGAAGAGAAGAGATCTAAGAGAGAAGGGCTCCAACAATGTGCATGGAATTTCCCAGAAGATCTCGAGCTACATAATAGGTTACAGTGGAACTGTGTGTACTCTCTCAAGATAAAATAAAAAATAGTTCTTGTGGATGTAGCTTCCTCCCTGGAAGTGAACCACGTAAAATCCGTGTGTTGTGTGATTGTGCTTTACCTATTTGCTATTTGTTATCTGTTGCATGAACTTTGCCTATTAGTTAAAGAATGCATGTATGCTATCCTTCAGCTTACAGTAACATAGAAGGTTAAATGCAAGTTGAGTGTATCAAGTATTCTATATATGAGTTTATCATTGCTTGATGCACGAAAGTTAACAATTACAGTGTTAAGTGGTTTCTGTACATTTAGTTCAGCAAGTTGAGCATAAGTGATGTTGAGCGTGTTAAACTATAGAAGCTTAAGTGAAGTTGTTTAAAACCCTTATGAAGGTTAACCAAGCTATTGTACCCAAAGAGAAAGGCTCTGGAATTTTAGAGTTGATGAGCCTATTAAGTCTTACTATAGGAGATATCACAGCGTAGAAAGGCGATATCGCACTGTCGGAGGGGCTGCGGTGTGAGATATTGTCGGTTAAGAGCCAAGTAGAGGAGAAAGTTTGCACATCATCCTAGAAGCTATGATGCGATAAGAACCAGTCCCATAGCAGCAAGGGAGAGAAAAAAGCACCTCACGAGAGACCCCACTGGTTAACTAGCATTAAGCGGCACTAGGATGCTTCAGAACTTGGTTGAGGAAACTTGATTCTTCAGCCACCCCATCTAAGATCACTTCGGGTGAGACTTCAGGCCATTCTATGGTCTGTCGCAAAAAGGGCTGGTGAGCTAGGGGTTTTGTTGGTACGCTACAGTAAACCCGGGTCTTCCTTAGTCAATACCAACAAGTTCTATAGAATCAGTCCTGTAGGCCTACCCTTCATGTAAGTCTTCATCAGCGCTTATATCTAACACTTATGTCAAAATGGCCTACCCAGCTCTTACATATGACCTCATCGTATCAGAAAGGCATACCCAACACTCACAAATGACCTCATCTTGTTAGAAAGGCCCAGCACTCACATCTGACCATGTGTAAACACATCGTGCCAGAATGGCTCAACACTTATATCTGACCATGTGCAAGTACATCGCATCGAAAGTGCTCTGCATTTACATTTGACTATGTCCGAAGACACTGCATAGAAAAGGCTCGACACTTATATTCGACCATGCTCAAAAGCACCGCATCGAAAAGGATCAACACTTACATTCGAAAATGATTGAAAGCACTACATCGAAAGGGCTATTCACTTAGATCCAACCATGATCAAAATCACATCATCAGAAAGGCTCAGCACTTACATTTGACCATGCTCGAAAGCACCACATCAAAAGGGCTCTGCACTTACATTCGACCATACTCGAAAGCACCACATCGGAAGGGCTCTCAATCCCAAACTGAGGATTCTTGGTAACTGACTAGGTGCCTGCATTCTCCCAAAGAATGGCATCATCCCTTATATCTAATCAAGTGGGACACATCCCTCAATCACATTAGAATGTCCATGTGCTCATATATGACATGTAAGGAACCAAATCCTCTCACCATGACATAATGGCTCATCCCTTACATCTCACCATGGAAGGAATTTAATCCTCTCACCATGTCAAAATGGCTCTCGGTCTTCATCATCTTCCCTTGGAGGAAACCTCAATATGGAGAACACCAAGCTTCTCCCTGAAGTACTCAAACTTCACTCTAGTGAATGGCTTCATCAATACATCATCAATGTGTTCCTCTTCGCAACATACTGGAGCTTCACTGCTCATCTCTACACTATATCCCTGATATAGTGATGCTTGATCTCAATATGCTTTGACTTGTCATGAAACACTAGATTCTATGACAACTTTACGCAACTTTGGTTGTCACAATGTATACAAGTAGCATCCAACTGGAGATCAAATAAGTCAAACAATAGCTTCCTAAGCCATACTTCCTCACAACTAGCTGAACAAGGTCCAACATACTATGCTTTAGCTATACTCAGTGCCACACAGGATTGCTTCCTGCTAAACTAAGAGATCACACCTGATCCCAAACTGAATCAGCATCCTGAAGTGCTCTTCCTATCGATGGCATTTCCCACCCAATCTGAATCAACATAACCCTCCAGGTTAATATTCTAATTCACCTCGTACTTAAGCCCATAATCAACTATACCCTTCAAGTACCTCAAAATATGCTTTGCAGCAATCAAGTGAACATGTCTTGGATATGTCAGGAACTGGCTGAAGGTGTTCACAATAAAGCAAATATCTAGTCTTGTATTCATCAGGTACATCAAGGACCCAATCATCTAAAGATACATCATAGCATCAACCGCTTTTGATGAAGCATCACTCAATAGCTTCAGATTCGATGCCATAGGTGTGGTTATGGCCTTGCATTCCATCATCCCGAATCTCTTCAAGATCTCTACTATATACTTCCATTCTCCAAGGAAGATTCCATCTACATTCTACCACACCTCCATGCCTAAGAAATAGTGCATCATACCTAATTCCTTCATTTCGAACTCAGCAGCAAGTTTCCTCTTCGTATCAGCAATCAACCCATCCATACCTGTTACAAATAGATCATCCACATACAGTAGGAGTATCATTGGGTTGTCATCTTCAACCTTGTAGTAAAGGTTGGAATTTTCTTTAATCTTGGTAAATCCCAAATTGGATAGGAAACCATCAATTCTACTGTACCATGTCTTGGGTGCCTGTTTCAAACTGTACAGGTATTTCTTCAATCTGCACACATGAGACTCTCTGTCATGTGTCTCAAAACTGAGTGGTTGTTCCACATACACTTCCTCTTCCACTACACCATTCAAGAAAGTAGTCTTGACATCCATCTGGTGTATCTTCCATTTCATCACTGCATCCAGAGAAAGTATTGATCTGATGGAAGTGTATCTGGCTATAGGTGCAAAGGTTTCTTCATAATCTATTCATTCTTTCCGGGAGAAACCTTGAGCCACAAATCTTGCTTTATGTTTCTCAATGCTACCATTTGCAGCATGATTGATCTTGTAGATCCATTTTGAAGTTAAAATGGACTTCCCTTCTCGTCTTGGGACAACATACCAAACATCATTCTTCATGATCGATTGATATTCTTTGATCATAGCATCCTTCCATTCTTTTCGTTCCGCCACTTCTTTATAGTTGGAAGGTTCTTTATCAATAATGTCACATAGTAAGGATACATAACTAAAACATGATCTATTTCTCTTTCTTCCTTTGGGTGTTTCCTCTGAAGCTCCATATTTTTCTACACCTTGAATAATTTCACGTACCAAAGCAGGTTTCCTCTTATGAGGACTATTCTCTAGAGGTGGATCTACAGTTTCCTGAGGTTCTTCAAATTCTCGATCTTCTTCTTGAATTTCTTCATTCATGGTTGTATCAAGAATTTTGGGAGTTTTTGCTTCTTCAGGTTCTTCAGTAGGTTTCTTTCTAGATTTGTTGTAAGCCGTTTCTTCATCAAATGTCACATCCCTACTGATGTCAATCTTCTTGAATCCTGGGAAGTATATTCAATAATCATTCGAGCTTTCAGAGTATCCCACAAATATACCCTTCTTTCCTGAAGGATCTAATTTTTTCCTATTCTCTTTTGGAATGTGTATGTACACAGGACAACCGAATATTCTGAGATGGTTGAATTTTGGTTTCTTGATAGAGAAGACCTCTTTAGGATTCTTATTCTCGAGTACTCTGTGTGGAGTACGGTTCTATACATACACCATTGTTTGGGCTGCTTCTGCCCAAAGATGCATAGGAAGATCTTGATCATGAAGCATAGCTCTTGCATCATCCATGATAGTTCTATTCTTTCGTTCTGAAATCCTATTATGTCATGGATTATAAGGAGTATAAAACTCCCTCTTAATCCTTGAGTCTTTGCATAGCTAGTTGAATTCATTCGAGGTGAATTCTCCACCATTATCTGATCGGAAGGTCTTGATCTTCTTTTCAGTGTGGTTCTCGATCAAGGATTTGAATTCCTTGAACTTGCTGAATACTTCATCTTTATTCTTCATGAAGTAGATCCATGTATTCCTAGAAAAACCATCAATAAAAGAAATATAGTATGCATAGATGCTTAGTGAACTGGATGACATTGGACCGCATACATCGGAGTGAATGATTTCCAATATTCCTTTTGCCTTGCTTTCGCTACTTGGAAATGTCTTCTTTGTGTTATTCCCTTTCACACATCCTTTGCATACACCTTCATGTTTTGTTTGCATTTCTTGAAGACCTTCAACAACTTTGCTTGCAAGAGGTAGTGCTCTGTAATGTACATGTGTAAGCCTTCTATGCCAAAGTTCATTTGGCTCTACTATGTCATGGACCAAATCTTGTTCTTGATGGCCCTTCAATTTTTATAATCCTCCTTCTTGTTCCCCAATCACTGCTGCATCATCGATAGTCTTTCCTCTTGGCCACATGATGACTTGGCCATCTATAAATGAAACCCTCATTCCTTTTGCATCTAATTCAGATATAGAGAGAAGGTTATTCTTTAGTCCTGGTACAAACAATACTTCTTTCATTGTCATAGAATTTCCAGAGTCTAGCTTCTATGAGGATTCCCCATTACCTTTTATTGGATACCGGTAATCATCTCCAAGTTTTACCTTGTGAGGTGATTCATGTTCAGATAATTTCACAAAGGATTCCTTGAATCCTGTCATGTGCTTGGAAGCACCACTGTCTATAAGCCAATCATTTCTACCATGTGTGATAGTTCCCGTGAGAGAAGAAATCAAAACATATTCTTCATCACTTGAAGAATCATCACTGACTTGTTTGTTTCTCTTTATGGAAGGTTCATCATCCTCTACAGCATGAGAATGATGTCTTCTTTTTTTTCCCTTCTTCTTGTGAGAATTACTTTTATTCTTAGGACAATCTCCAGAAACATGTCCTCTTTCATCACATGTATAGCAAATGTACTTAGACAAATCTCTAGGATTTCTAGAGTTATTCTTTTGATGAGAGTACTTACTTATGTGGTGGCTAGATCTGGATTTCTTAGATTGTATTGTGAGAGCTTGATATTCAATTCCCATCTTCTCTTCTCGAGCTGCTATCTGAGCTTCTTCTTGAGAGAATTATTCCCATAGTCTGTTGAACTTGGACAACTTATTTTTGGCAAAGATTCCTTGAATAAAGGAGTCCCATGATCTAGGGAGACCATTCAAGGTGGTCATCACAATCTCTGCATTCTCTACTTCTTCATCTACTACTTCCAATTGTTCTTTGATTTGCGAAACCCTTGTGAAGTAAGATTGGATGTTCTCTGCATTCTGGATCTTCACATTCTTCAATTGGTTTCTCAAAGTCATCTTCCTATTTATGTTCTTCCCTTCAAACAATTTGGTTAGGGCATCAAACATAGCTTTAGGTGTATTGAGGGAGGACACCTATGGTATGAGATGATCCTTGATAGAATCAAAAATTATTCTCTTTTCCATAACCAAATTATTCTTATGTTAAGGCCTTTTCCTCATCTCCCTCTAGAACTGGAACCTCCTCATTGATGTAGGAGTCCAACTCATTTCCTTCCAGGACCAGGGAGATCCTATACTTCTAGGCTCAGAATTTATCAGCTCCCTTAAAATTTTCATCAATATTGGTATGATGAGACATCTTAATTGAGAACCTCAAATGGAAATACAAAATATTTAGTTCTTACCAGTTCAATATGTATTATATGAATTTCGAGATGAAATCCTGCAGTATTGGTTGAAGAGCAGATTAGGGTTTTTCTTTTCCAGAGTTCCATCAAACCAAATGCTTTGAAATTGATCGCTAACTTCTACTTTTTGGAGTAGATCAATCAAGGCCTAGGCTCACTGAAAAATTCCTCTTCTGTGAAGATCCCTAATTTCCGGCAGCAGTGTCAGGTCCAAAACTGAAAAACCTCAAAATTGGATTATGCTTCGACAGAAAGATGCCCCCTAAGGAGGAGAGTTAATTCAACCTTCTTTTGCTGAAAATATATGGAGTAAGATCGACAAAGTAGGAATCCCTAGTTCCCATAGCTGCACAATCTCTTCTTCTCAGGTTAGCTCTGATACCATGTTAGATTTTTAACATTAAGCTAGCATTATTAGGATCTTTAACTGAGAGAATAACAAGCACAACAATCAAGCACAAGAAACAATGAACACAGTGTTTTTCCTCGGGGAAACCCTAAATGGAGAAAGCCACGCAACTTCCTCAGAGATAGAATCAACACCAAGAGTAAAACCCCAAAATAGTAAGATGATATCCCAACAGCATTAACCTCTTTCTTCTAGCCCCAGTGTCTTCTTCTTCCTCATCTATGCTCTACAACTGATTTTGAGTGAGTGTGTGATAAGTAGAGAGGCTCACCCTCTATTTATACTAATTCTCGAATTGACTAAACCCAACTAGGGCCGACTTCGCTAGGTTTGTCTAATAACCATAGTGCCCTGGAGCTGCAGAAGATTTAACCCTTAGAAAATAGGAGGGTTACCCACAATGAATTGACATGACTTGTTTACATTATAGATCCTCCCGATTGGAACATCAGGGCATGACATGACTCAATTACATTACAGACACATCCCAGAATAAACATCAGGGTACAAGACATAAGATACATAGGCGAATACATTCTAAAGCTACAATTACATCAACACTTTGTAGAAATCGACTGTTTGCTTTCTCGTCTCTAGAATATTATAGCAAGATTTTGTATTACATCCTGTTATTCCTAAAGTTGAACCTAAGGCTACGGGATTCAAGCTTAAGGAAATATTTGTTTGAAAATGTAAAAATCAAATGAAATCAAATTACAAACACAAGCTGGTATCAAACTAGGGCTAATGGAACCTCACAGTACTAGAAGACACTAGGCTAGTATTACTTGTTTGTACAGCTTACACAGTTTTGGTATGAAATCAAAACATCACACAATTTACAGTAAACAGAGCTGGTATATATCACAGATTGGTAAATACAGGTATTTATAATAAGATCAAAGCATTTAAAGTGATAGGCTGGTATGAATCAGAGCAGCAAGAGAATTCAACAGATGCTGTATAACATGGTGTCAATCACAAAGTTCAATATCCACGTACTATGATCCTAAATAATGAAGTGAAACTGTCAATGTTTGTAAAAATAAAAGATAACTGTCATCTCACGATAAGAATTATTGTAATGGAATATGAATGACCATATACATAACAGAATTATCAGAGCGACAATTTATATAACACAAGGGCAAATCATCATCAAGTTTATTCAAAACTAGAACCTGTTACTGAAGCTGCAAAATGCTCATGCTACACAGATGTGCTTACTAATGATCAAGCATTACTCCCAAAACTACCAACCTACCCCCTACCTCCTTCTGAAAGGAAGAACTCCCCCTTCTAAGAACAAGGGTTCTGTTTAAATACAAAATATTGTTTATCTAAGATAACCATAAGTTCCTACTTCTATGGATCGAGCCCTTCCCAAAATAGAGAAGTCAATCTCTTTAAAACTTGTCTGCATTCATTATTTGGCCTCATTCTGACTTTAAGCCTGAATATTAGGATCTAGAATTAATACTCTACCATTTGGTGTTTTCATTGACACTCGGGCTTCTATTATCATTCTCTTGATGATCTGCATGAAGCTGTGGTCACTATCTTGAGTAACAAACAGAATAGAACAGCTGCATGAATATTAAATGTCTGTGCCCGTGAAACCACTGAACTCCACTATAGCACTTTCAAGATTGTGCACAAAAAACAGCCATGGTTGCATGTGGTTAGGGCCCCTATATGCCTCTAGGGTATCATGGTATAGGACTAGGTAGTTTCTTGGTATGGGACCAAGAAGATTGCACAGGTTGAGGCTGAGACTTCCTTGTTTCTTGGTATGGGACCAAGAAGATTGAACAGGTTGAGGCTGAGACTTCCTTGTTTAGGAACATGAAGATCCTTGTTCTGGGACCAATAAGTTCCTGCAGGTACATAACTAGTATATTGAATTTTGTTGTTTGAATAGGTCATGACCACCACACTATTGGTTAAGTTGAGTCGTGGCCTCCTTGCTACTTTTTGTGCAGGTCATGATCTCCTTTCTACTGAGCCGTGTTCTTACTTAGATTACTGGTGTATTCCCTAAATATCATCTCAGCTTGTGCATGCCTACTGTAACCCCATATCATCCTGTTAGGGCTATTGTGACTGAGTTCATCCTGCTAGGGATTTTGTGGTTTTATTTGTTTAACCCTTGTAAGGTTGTTGTGTTCTTTGTGCATCCTCTAAAGTCTGTTTGTGACCTCCTCCCATCATGCTAGGGCAGGTTTTNTTTGTGGTTTGATTTGTTTAACCCTTGTAAGGTTGTTGTGTTCTTTGTGCATCCTCTAAAGTCCGTTTGTGACCTCCTCCCATCATGCTAGGGCAGGTTCTNTCCTGCTAGGGATTTTGTGGTTTGATTTGTTTAACCCTTGTAAGGTTGTTGTGTTCTTTGTGCATCCTCTAAAGTCCGGACTGAGTTCATCCTGCTAGGGATTTTGTGGTTTGATTTGTTTAACCCTTGTAAGGTTGTTGTGTTCTTTGTGCATCCTCTAAAGTCCGTTTGTGACCTCCTCCCATCATGCTAGGGCAGGTTATTCCTTTTGATCAGCCCTTGTAGAGCTTCTATGACCCTTTGATCAGCCTCTCTAGGGCTTCCTTGATATATGATGAGCATTTGTAGTGGACTATGCATTTGCTGGTACATATTGTTAATGGTTTGAGGCTGCTAGGAGAAATGACTCTACCTGAATGGATTTTAGACCTCTGCTGCACTATTTGAGTGTGTTGGGAAATATTTGAGGTCTAAGAAAATCATGTGTTTTTTGTATGGACTATTAACTAAGGTCTAGACTATCATATTTACCTAGTGTGCTGCATATTGGTTGGTTGACTGATACTACTTGACTAAACCCATAATACTCTTTTCTCTCTCAACCCATACCTAACACAAATTTCAACACCATCTTATAATCCAATTTCTTGTGTGACTGGAGGTGAGTGAAAAGGTTTGCCAATTTTTGGTTCGTAGCCTGAACCGTCCAGCACTCAAACCATTTGTTGTCTAGAAAAATTAGTCTTGAAGCCTCATCATTGGATAAAATTATGAAGCACATCTGACTCATGTTGATCCTAAGTCTTGATGCTTCAGAATCTGATATAGATTCTGAAGCATCATGCCATAACAGGCATCTATTGGGCCCAATGCTGAGAAAAGTTATCATTTTGTTCCAAACAGGCACTTTACCATTCATAGCAAGCCAAAAAACAAGCTTAGCTTTTAAAGGAAGTTTAAAGGACAGATCGAAGAATGCCACCATGCTAGGACGGGTAGGTTTTCTTTAGCTCTATCAATCTTGTATATATTCATTCTTTCACCAAATGGGAGGGACTTCCTTGTCACTAAGGAAAGCATGAGCTATGTATAAATCTTTAATGAACTATTCCCAATAGATATTATGTTCCCCAACAAGTCCCAAATCAACAGTAGAAAGTCATTTATGGAAAATAGAAGAAGAGTTTGCATGTTCTTAAATGATCAATCATTTCCACAAGAAGTCTATAAATGGATAATCCCTACTAGAGATCCTGGCGAATTCATATCTTTCTAGCAGAAATTTTGTAAATGCAATTGCATAGATAAATAGGCTTGTATTGATCCAAAGAGGTAGGATTATCCATCATAAGAATAAGAGCAATGAATGTAGCATTTAAGGTTTCCAAAATCCTTCCTTTAACCCTTTACTCTTCAACCACTATTAACATATCATTTTTAAAATGTATAGAAAACCATAAAAGAACTCAATATGAAAACCATCATGTCCGAGGCTTTTATCATAATGTGCTGAATGAATAGACTCGATTAATTCCTCTTATGAACATATTCATAAAAGAGGGATAATGCATAGGAGTATTCAGCATAGCATTGATGGTCACTCTTCCAACTTCTTTGTATAACTACTTGAAGTGGTTAACCCCGGACTTAGCCAAATCTTTAAAACCAGAAATCATGTTACCACTACAATTCTCTAAGGCACAAATAGCACTAGTGTTAGGTATGTGCCTGTAGAATTGATGGAAATATTTAATATTATCATTTCCCTAGAAGATCCATATAGCTCTGCTCTTCAATCGAATAGCTTCCTCTTGAGCATTTAAGATCTTCCTCCTATTAGATTGAAGTTCCCCTATCTCTCTTTTATGGGAAATAGAAGAGCAACCTTGCAAAATTTATTCAATTCTCGGCAATTTAGAGGCCTGTAGATTCCTCTACTCACCATGTCAATCCATTGTCAAAGATAACCATCTTCAAATTATTAATAAATTGTATATCCATAGAGGATAAACAACCAGGATCAAATTTCCTCCACACCCTTTTGAGGCATCAAGACATATTCTTCAGTTTCAAGCCACTAGGCATTAAATTTGAATGGACTAGGGGGTTTAGGTGTTCATCTTGAAGCTCAATAAATATAGGAAAATGATTAGAATCACCACCCTCACCCACCCATTACTTAATCAAAGGGAATCCGTGGAGAACACCTTAGTTGAGTAGAAACATGTCAATCCTCTTAGCAATCCTGCTATCTCAAGGTCTTGTAATATGTCAGGTGGGTCTCATGACAACAGTAGGAAGGTAAAAAAAGTGCATATGTTCAATGATTTTCACAACAACAAAAAATGCCAATGGATCAGGATGGATGTGAGTACCCTATGTCTCTTGATAACCCAAGGAAAAATTGAAATCTCCACCTAAAATAACTATGTCTCCATGGTGATACCCCATTCTAAAAAATTGTTCCCAAAAATCTTGTTTGTGAAGATCAGGCCCATAAATATTAACCAGAGTAAAGGACCACCAAAGTCTGTAGAGAAAAGTACATTTCTCAACCCTAAGGGAATTGACCATCTATTAAGATGCAAAATATGGTTCTTCTTCCAACCAGTTAATAGTCCATCACATTTTCCAACAACATCCATAAAGGAAAAGTCCCATCTAGGAAGGAAATGCTTCATCTCAGGAAGAATCGTATCACCACTCATCAAAGTCTCTTGAATTAGTATAATTTGATAATGATTCGTGTCTACGAACCTCTTAAGGGCTAGTCTTTATAAGGGTTTTCCTATCCCTCTCACGTTCAAGGATAGAATTAACATTTGATGCTTCAGGACGATCATAAGCCTCATCATTTAAGTCTTGGGAAATATATTCTCCCAAGTTTTTGGGATTTGAGAGTTGGGAAATGCACATTGGGGACATGCCAATATGGCCCCCAAATTTAGGAGAAATTCATGGGGGGTCAAAATAGAAAGTTTGGTTATTGCTCCATTACATATTTGTTGTCAAAAGTAGGTTGCACAAAGTTGGCATGGAGACATTTCAGCTTGTGTTTTGGACTGTTAGTTTTCCATAGTTTTTGGTCAGGGTTCCAAGCTAATTTTCAATCTCTGTTCGTAGCTTTGCTATGCTCTCCTTTTTGGTTTTGATTTTTTAGGTTATACCACTTGCTTTTAAAGGAGCCAGCTTCATTCTCCCACTTTGTTTTGACATCATGGTGCCACCCAGTCCCATTGACCTAATTTTGTGGTCACTTTTTGGACATTAATAAAATACCTTATATTATCTTATCTCCTAGAAAGGGACTCTCATTGGGGACACTTGGATGGTTAAGGAAAACTACAAATTACATTGGATTTCAGTTCATTTGGTTGAATTTTTTTTTTGTAGAAACATCATTGTAAGGTTACTTTCAATAAGGTTCCCTATTCCCTGTTTGTATGATGTAACTCTTTTGAACATTGTTGTCCTTATTTGTTCTTTGAGGTAATATATAAATAATTTTCAAAGAAAAACATGATTTGGTACATACCTTGTATCATGAATAATATCATAAATCTTTATATGAGTTGCTGCCATTCTGTTTATTGCACTTTTGACGTAAATTCCTTGATGTAAAGGAGATGCAACAACCTGTAATAGGTTGTCCTAGCCACTACAACAATATGTTGTCCAAGAAAATACATGTGGCTCATCAAATGTTATCCATAAGTCCACCAGGTCATAGAACCTGTCTACTACCAGCTCGCACACAGTTTTCAAAACATCAAGGTATAAAAACAATTCATTTCAATATTCAAAGTTGCATAACATAAGTTTTATGCATATATTTACTCTCATTTTTTAACTAATGATACCATGTGTATTTGGTAAAGCAACTTGAAGCAGATGATATATGACCAAAAAACATGCGTGCATATGCTAATACATGTGGATTCCATGCTACCATTATGTTCTTGAATATCTACTTGGACCAAATTGCATGTATATTCAAAAGAGAA